>ML367602.1:0-13955 GCA_005239505.1 Nicotiana paniculata
TAACTCGATAGAATACAGTATCGAGTGCCAGTCATGCCTCCCCTAGTTTGGGGCGTGACACGGGCGACCCAAAGGTACATTTGAGAATCTACTGTGACAAGCTCGTAGGGGTTGGGAAGGACGAAAGGATTTGGATGAAGATGTTCATGAGAAGCCTCACTGGAGACGCCCTATCTTGGTACATAAGTCAAAATCCCAAGAAATGGGCTAATTGGGTAAGTATGGCATCGAACTTCATGGATAGATTTGGATTCAATACAGAAAATGCACTGGATGTCTTCTACATACAGAATCTCAAGAAGAAGCCAACAGAGACTTTCCGCGAGTATACTACTCGATGGAGGTCAAAAGAAGCAAAGGTCAGGCCGGCATTAGAAGAAAAGCGAATGAACAAATTCTTTGTCAGAGCTCAAGATCCACAATATTATGAGAGGTTAATGGTCATTGAGAATCACAAGTTCTCCGAAATCATCAAGATCGGAGAAAGGATTGAAGAAGGTATCAAAAGCGGAATGGTAATAAATTTTGAGGCACTGTAGTCCACGAACAAAGAATTACAATCGTAAGGCATATCAAAGAAGAAAGAAGTAGGGACAGTAATGGTAGCCCAAGGTCCAAAATCTCCATTCGTATACCAAACACCTCCACCCACATACCAACATTCACCTCCCAGATATCCTCAACTCGCCACCGCCTACCACACTTATAACACCCAACCAACTTACTATCATTCACCTCCGGCTCGTCTAAACTATCAAAAACCCAGGCCCAATTTCGATCGAAAACCACCTAGACAATACACCCTTATTGCTGAACCCATCGACCAGTTGGGTTGGGCAAGGGTTTGCATGAAATATGAGTAGGGACTATGAATGTAAAGGTGTTTGATGGGTCATAAAGAGCCACAATCAGGGAAACCAATTTATGCTTGCAGATGGGTCCCACTTGGTTCGATGTTGAATTTCAGGTGTTAGACATATCCGCCTCCTACAATTTGCTGTTAGGACGACCTTGGATACATGTCGTTAAGGCTGTTGCGTCCACTTTTCACCAGGCTGTGAAATTTGAATGGAATCATCAAGAAGTAATCATTCATGGAGATGGGAGCAATCCCATTTATACCAATCAAACTGTTTCGGTCGTGGAAAATAGAAAGAAGTTGGCGGGAGAGACTTACCACCGCATCGAGCGCGTCAATGCAATTGAGAAAGATAAATGATGGAGAAGCAAAATAGAAAGCATACTGGCATGGTCGGGGTATGAACCCGGCAAAGGACTTGGGAAGAAACTCCAAGGCATTACCAAGCCAATACAGCTGAAACGTCATGGTACAACTTTGGGGATTGGATATCCGTATACCTGGAAAGAATATGATGATTGGTAGCCACCATGGAGTGGTCCATATTACCCTTTTGAGAAACCACTGCCGCATTTGAGCCAATCCTTCCATCAGGCCGATACAATATGGGGATCCAAAGAAGAAGAAGTGTTGGCTGTAGTGAGGAATTTGTTTTTAGAAGATGATGATATGGATTGTTGTGTGATAGTCGAGGAGGAGGAGGAAGAAGTCCTTACCACTCAGACAGTGGATAAGGGAGCATTTCTCAAAAACTGGACCACTACACCATCAAGGGCGCGACGAGTCACGGGGTAGCAAGGCTGCGAGTATCATTTATTTCTTGAGCACCTTTGTTTTAAACAATATTTTAAGTATTTCATTTCGGAAAACATTATTTGAGTTATTGAAAATTGATTTATTTGACATTTTAATATTTACCAATGGCTTTATGTTTTATTATTACTATCTTTCTTTCATATCTTTCTCTCTACACTTTCCTCGGGGGAAATAGAAGAAGAGGATGTAATACCTGAGGAAATTATCAAAGAAGTTAAGAATTTTGAGAACAATCCCAAGTCCAACCTGGACGAAACCAAGATAGTCAATCTGGGAGATTCTGAAACCATCAAGGAAACTTGCAT
Source organism: Nicotiana paniculata (assembly GCA_005239505.1). NCBI lineage: Eukaryota > Viridiplantae > Streptophyta > Magnoliopsida > Solanales > Solanaceae > Nicotiana > Nicotiana paniculata. The sequence goes on from ML367602.1 coordinate 1,981, forward strand.
AAGCATCCACTTGTCATCGTCAAAGAAGGAAAAATACACTCGTTTTTTTGAAAGAATATGAGGATATTTTTGCATGGTCATACGAAGATATGACAGGGTTGAGCACATCCATAGTAGCTCAGAAGCTACCTACAAACCCAATGTATCCGCCAGTGAAGGAGAAACTCAGAAAGTTCAAACCGTACATGAGCCTGAAAATCAAGGAAGAAGTCACCAAGAAGATCAAAACCAAAGTCCTCAGAGTAGTTGAGTACCCAACCTGGTTAGCCAACATTGTACTGGTTCCAAAGAAAGATGGAAAAGTCAGGGTGTGTGTCGACTATCGGGATCTAAACAGATCAAGTCCCAAGGATGATTTCCCGCTACCAAATATACACATTCTGATTGACAATTGCGCCAAGCATGAACTCCAATCCTTTGTAGATTGCTTCGCGGGTTATCATCAGATTTGGATGGACGAAGAAGACGCAGAGAAAACAGCTTTCTTACAACATGGGGGGTATATTGCTGCAAAACGATGCCATCCAGTCTGAAGAATGCTAGGTCCACCTACATGAGGGCCATGACAATTATCTTCCATAATATGATAGATAAGGAAATAGAGGTGTATGTTGACGACGTCATCATCAAATCCAATAAGGCCAAAGATCACATAGCAGATTTGAGGAAATTATTTGACCGACTGCAGAAGTACAATCTAAAACTAAATCCCGCAAAGTGTGCATTCAGGGTTCCTACCGGAAAATTATTAGGATTCATCGGCAGTCGCCGAGGAATAGAGTTGGACTCGTCAAAGGTTAAATCCATCTAGGAACTACCACCACCAAAGAACAATAAGGATGTAATGAGTTTCTTGGGATGCCTCAATTACATCAGCCGTTTCATAGCACAGTCTATAGTGATATGTGAACCGATTTTCAAAATGTTGAAGAAGGATGCCGCAACCAGTTGGACCGAGGATTTTCAAAAGGCTTTTGACAATATCAAATTGAACTACGCTCGACCTGATTCCCGTTTAAGAGGGGATACGTAGGCAGCCATGTGGGTTCGATCACAATTCAATAAATTTCCATTTTTCCCCACAATCAAAAACTCGGGTAGAATTTTTGAAGAGGAACCTCAAAATTCCGAAGAAAATTCAGCCAACAACAGCATACAAAATAGCCAGAAGGTTACTTAGTTAACTGGGGCCGAATTTTGAGGAGGACCCCCAAAATTCTATGGCAAGGGAGGTTGCAATGTCTCTAATAATGCCAAGGTTACTGGTTCATCTAATTGATTTCTAAACTGCATATTACTATGTCTTTGAAAGCTATACAAGCATGATTTTCAAAAGAACTTTACTTTTTAGCCAAATGCTACCCACGGTGACTTAAACAGGACCTCCCGGCCAAGTGGAGTAGAGAAAATAGACAAAGACACAAAAATAAACCTCCCCCACAAAACTCACGAATTTTCTTTGGATGCAGGAAAAGGTCATCATCATAGGAATCATCTCAACAACGCAACTGCTATACACAAGACACATTCCCAGCTAAGAATACTTCACTTTTGCGCTTACATTTGCATAAAGATAAACATTTCCTTCTCCTTGCATGGGACTAAGCTCTGTCTCAATCCTTGAATGAGGATAAGCCTAGACTCCCTATTTGCATAAGGCTAAGCACGACCTTCTCTTTGCATGAGACTAAGCCTTGTCTCAATTCCTGCATGAGGCTAAGCCCTGCCTCCTTATTTGCATAAGGCTAAGCATTTCCTTCTCCTTGCATGAGAGTAAGCCATGTCTCAATCCTTGCATGAGGCTAAGCCCTGCCTCCCCATTTTGCATAAGGCTAAGCATTTCCTTCTCCTTGCATGAGAGTAAGCCATGTCTCAATCCTTGCATGAGGCTAAGCCCTGCCTCCCCATTTTGCATAAGGCTAAGCATTGCCTTCTCCTTGCATGATACTAAGCCCTGTCCCAATCCTTGCATGAGGCTAAGTCGTTCCTCCCTATTTGCATAAGGCTAAGCACTATCTTCTCTTTGCATGAAACTAATCCTTGTCTCAATTCCTATATGGGCTAAGCTCTGACTCCCTATTTTTCATAAGGCTAAGCATTGCATTTTTCTTGCATGAGACTAAATCCTGTCTCAATCCTTGCATGAGGCTAAGACCTACCTCACTATTTGCATAAGGCTAAGCATTGCCCTCTCTTTGCATGAAACTAAGTCTTGTCTCAATTCCTGCATGAGGCTAAGACCTGCCTCCCGATTTTTCATAAGGCTAAGCACTGTCTTCTCTTTGCATGGGACTAAGCACAGTCCCGAATCTTGCACGAGACTAAGCATTGTCTCTCTTTGCATAAACACATATATTGCTCTATCCTAAGCCTGGCGTTATTCTCTTCTCTCGGGCTAAGCTCTGCCCTTAACTTTATGCAAGACTAAGCTATGTCTTGTTATCACCTTTAGCATCATGTCTTTGCACCTCATAGGCTGAAATATATCCAACTTGTCTGAAGGCGTCATATTCTGAAGGCATCATCCTCATAGCAGGAAGACATCATGCCATGGCCTGAGGATCTCTCAAATCTTGCACATCATTATTCGAAGGCATCATGGTTCGGAGGCACCATTATCGTGGATCGAGAATGTCATTTCATGGAATGCGAATCCCTTACCATATAATTCATGGCCCGGACATCATGGTCTAAGGACGTCATCCTCACCATCCAAAGACAGTCTTCATGGTACAAAAGGAATTTGCATCATGTCTAAATATACGCAACAATTTATACATATGTGCTTGTAGTGTATTTTTTAAATTTGCAGGTGGTCCGAAAAGTAACCGTTATCCTAACAGGAGAAATCCCGCTCCAGTTCCCATCCACATCCTTCAAAGTATTTCAAACATCACTGTTTATCATCTATTACCCATAACCGTTTCAAACCCCAATTAACCCTACTTGGAACATTTTGTCTGTTCTTGCAACGACTCCATTGGTTTACTCCATCATTGGATCCAGAACTACACACGGCCTGATTCTTGTAAAACCAGGGATATGTAGGCAGCCCAGAAACCAGAGTGCGGCTTATATCTTTCAAATAACCCTATTCTGTCAAAATTGGTCATCATGTCTTTACCCGACAACCCTTCCATCCTTCCCGGTTAAAGAGGGGCAGCTGTTAATACCCAATTTTTCCCTCATATTTCTCAAAAAATACATATATACCTTCAAAATAGTGCATGAGCATCATCAAGTACTTCTCCATAATTTTCAATAATTTATAAGGGGTTTTAATCAATTTATTCTTGCATAAATAATTATTAATTGCATCTCAAATAATTTTATCATGATTTATCATTTAATTTTCACCATCTATATCCTTATTAAGCGTAAATATTTTTTATACATTTATTATAATTGTATTTTGCATCCTTAGGCTAAAATTGCATATTTTGCAATAATAGCCCATATATATATATATATATATATATATATATATATATATATATATGCATAATTACATTATTTATACAAAAAATGATGTTTTACATTTTTACAATGTCAAGTAATTATTTTAATCATTTTTATGCACAAGTGATATTTTTGTTATTTATTAATTATTTTGTATAAATTATTTATATGTTAAATTAGGTATTTAAAATCTAGCCCCTAAAAAACCAAATTTCGTACATATACACTACCCAATTACCCCAACCTAATACACCATCCCAACATCAAATACCCAATTCCCTTAACCCATTAACCCAATCCCACACCCGTTTATTATAACCTGACCCAGAACCCTTGAATCAGGTGCGTTGATCTCCGAAATCAATGGTCCACATCACCCCCCAACCCTTTTTAATTAACCTAAACCATCTAAACCCTAATCACTTCACCCAACCCGTCATCTCTAAACACTCCCTCGCTCATCTTCTCCCCCTCTCCTCTCAAAACCCTAGCGCCGTCACCCCAAATCCCTCCGATTCCAACCCCAAAATGAAATCAATCGTTGATTCCCTACCTTATTTGGCCCCTTCTCCTTACTGGCTACCCGTTCTTTGGTATTACCTAATGGCTTGCCTAAAATGGCAAGCATATCTGGAGAGATTCAAACCAAAATTGGTTCAAAATCCTTAACATGTTGTTTCCGTCTGTGTTCATCATCTTTTCTGTGTAAGTACGAATATTTTTGTATCTCTCACTGATTCGACTTAGACCTAAAGGTTAGGGTTTCAGATTCTCTTTGATTCGAACCTAAACTGGTTCAAACTTTGATTTTTAGCATTATCTCGTCTATATTCACTTCGTTATGCGTGGATCTTCCTATTCCTGTTAATTTCCTTTATTTTCCCTAAATTAGGGTTTCAAATCTTTTTCTGGTTCAATTCGTTGTTGCTTTTTGAATAACTCTTGTCTATGTTCCTTGTACACAGCATGTGATTATTTTGTCCTTTTTTCTCTGCTAATTTATGGCTTACCCAAATTAGAGTTTCAGATATGCTTTAATTGAACCAAATCTGGTTCGATTCTGGTTTTCTTTTTGAATAATCTCTTGTCTACGTTCATTGTATGCATTATGTACCTTATTTTACTACCGATTTTGTGATTTACTTAAAACTAGGGTTTGAGACTTTTACTATTTTTCTTATGCTCTTTTCTTTCTCGTGTGGGACTGATATTTTCCTTATTCTGTTAAATCTACCATGTTTCCTTTATTTATTTACCTTATTTTCCCTTGAAACTGATTGTTAATTGATATTATCCTTATTCTAAGTGTTACTCGCCTAATTATACGCTATTATGCCTTGTTAATTGACTGAACTTTGTATTATCTGTCCTTAAAATAGACTTCAATTGATTCTGTAATTATTTTCTTCCCGTGTTTATGTGTGTTTGTTTACTTCCCTTATTTGTTCACCTAATTGAACACCATTTAAATATTTCTACCCTTTCCCCCTTTGGACAGACTCGAACTCTAATACTCTCACTAAAAACTTAGCTCGTTTACTCTGATTATGTGCTATTTTTCTGGTCTTAGCCGGCTGAAAGCCAAGGCCAAGTGATTATGGAATTAATTGTTGTGGTATATTTACTTGCTTTCCTGCTTAACTGGTAAGCCCTAATCCCTTGTAGTTTCATTCTCCATGATTTCATAATATGTGTTGCTCTACCAACATGTTTAAATTCCAAGTATGATTACCCTTATGCTTCTATGACTTTGTCTAATCCTATAGTTAATAGTATTAATTTAAGATTAGTTATTTTGAATAATATGAATCCTCCTACAAGCTAGCTTAATGTTAGGATACTACTAGCATGTAAGTTAATTTATCCTAACTTTACAGATTTGTTACTTAGTTCATATGCCCTGTCAATTTGTTTGCTAACATGTCTGGTATCCCTCTGAATTCATGTGATGATCTGACTGTTTTGCCTAAGTTGTTTCTGCGATTAAATAATGGTTGTACTAAATGTCAGCATGCTCACTTAGTATAATTAGGTCTCTTTGAAACTATGTGCCTTACAAACCTTGCTTGTTTTGATGAATACAATTTTGTGTTCTGAACTTTGTTTCTTCTGAACTCGGCACTGTTTTAAACCTGTCTCTACCTCCTCTTATATGTTGTTACTCTTTCAAAAACTTCCATTATTAGTCCCTTATGTTCTATCCTCAACTATCTCAGTGTGAGCACTGCTCAGGGTCCACATGAGACTCCTGTGAACTCTGACACACTGGGAACTGGTTCCCAATCTCTTGTGAGTCATCTTATGAATATGTGGTTCTGGTGTGAGCATTGCTCTGAGTCCCTGAGGCCCTTGGGAACTTTGACACATCAATAACTTGGTTCTATATGTGCTATGGGTGAGTCCATCACCATTGACTATGGTGTACCTATGAAATGAGCCTCAAAGGTGATTCGTTTGAAGGCCTGGTTCCGAGGTTTATTTGGGCCTAACGAAGGCTCCATATAGTGTATCTTATTGATATTATGTAATTTATTCATTACTCTGGTTTGTAATAAGTCTGTAATGAACAGATTCTGGGGTATATAGTAAAATCGNGGGTTTCAGCTATGCTATTAATTCTTGCTCAAAACTGTACAAGTTCTACGTTGTGCTTAGAAATCCTGCCTATAGGACTTTCGTTGGTAATGTTGATTCTAAATTCTATATCTGCATATTAGAGATCCTGCCTATAGGGTTGATGTTATAATTTCATTGGAAATCCTGCCCATAGGATCTATCAATATGTCCAACAAACATGCATTAGCAATCATGCCTATAGGATCCCAGTGTTTGATTTAATTTTTTTATGGCAATATGTACAATTTCTGTCGCATTACTGCTCACTAGATATCATTCCTATAGGATTAAATCAATTCAATAATAGATACCATGCCTATAGGACTAAAACCAGTTTCAAACCTAGAAATCATGCATATAGGACTTAAGTCAGTACAATAATTAGAAAGCATGCTTATAGGATCAAAAAGGGAAATAAAACATATCTCTATAAGTTAAAGTCAGTTCTACACCTAGAAATCATGTCTATAGGTCTATAACCATCAAACTCATAGAAGTCATGCCTATAGGATTCTATTAATTGGTTCTGAATTCAATCGCCACTGTCAATCGCTTAGGCAATATACCTGTAGGACTTAATAATAAATCTGGATTTATAATTGTGATGTATTACTGCCTGGAGTGCCTAGACTATACTGAATAAAATCAGTAGGCAAACAACATGTCTTAACACTCGCCTTAATAAAACTGCACTTTGTTTTCTCACATAGATATCCTGCCTATAGGATTTTAAGTTTAACAATTTGCTGGATCGACTACGTGCATTTGCTGTTTTATGTGTGGAGGTTAATATGAGCCCATATTTGCCTTTTATCTGAAAGTCCTAATTGTTTTTCTTGTCGCCTAGACTTTTACATTTTTGAGAAACATAGGCTGGGTCTTGAACTATCCCAAATAGAGGTCCTAATACCTCCAGGGCCATAGGTAAGGGGCGGGTAGTGCACGCACAGGAAACGAACTAGAATCGACTAGAAAGCTTAAGTAACAACTTAAAGATAGTAATCGGGTAGTAGGAGATGATAATCCGTGTGCAAAAATACTATGAGTGGCACCCCGACTTGAGGGAGCTACAAAGTATTGCACGGGGTGATCCTATAGGCTAAAAAACTTAGGACTCCCCCATTCCTGTTCTAAAATAAATCAAATATTTTATTTGTCCAAATTGCTTTCTTTTCCTTATACTAATTCTCTTAATGTAAGTTCGGCCGGAACCCACCGTTGTGGACTTCGATGGGTGCCTAAAACCTTCCCCTCGAGGTAAGTTGAGCCCTTACCCGATCTCTGGTGATGTAAACTGGTAATATGAGTTATATGCTCTAGGTTCCCTAACACACCTTAATTCGTTCGGTGGCGACTCTCTCAATTCCAATTCCTTACCCTTTCAAAAGGAGTTGTCCCAAAAATGTTGAAACCCGATTTTTGCGAGAAAAAGGGGGCACGACAAAGGATATACTGTTGCAAGCTCAAAAAATTTAAAAATCATTGAAAAAACCTAAGGGTTTGCTTTATCCCAAAACTCAAGATTTATTCGAACTTGGTTATTAAAGATAACAAATCTATCAGTTTGAACGAACCACCCCCGAGATAAAGTCTCGAACAAATTTCGAACTCGGGGACTTGCTCTCTTATAAACGAAAAGCTTAAGGGTTTATTTCGGTTACGAGTTGAATTACAACAATAAAAAATTTTGATGTTTTCAATAAGGGCAAAAAGCTTATCTAGAACTAAAAACATACGAAGGCATCAAGAAGAAATATTCTATTATATATCAAAAACATGTACAAGAGGCCAGCTAAAGCCTTACAAAAGAGAAAAGAAGTTCGAATCTAACTATGATCGGGGCTAGTCCCCTCAGGGCCGGCTTCCTCTCGAGCAGCTTCTCTAGGAGAAACTTCTTCAGTGGCCTCATCTCTATCTTCTACACTTCCGGACCCGCCCCGGCTACCCTCTACGTTGTCATCATCATTATCGGAAGATGCAAGCTTCCTGGCTTCGGTGTCGATTTATTTGGCCCGAGAAATTTCCTCGGAGAGGTCAAAACCTCGAGCATGAATTTCCTCGAGGGTTTCCCTCCGGGATTAGCACTTTGCCAAATCACTATGCCACTGCTCTCGGTCGGAAGCCTCCCTTAGCTGTGTTTGAACAGCTTCAGCATCGGCCTGATACATGGCAATGGACTTGTCCTCCATGACCTTGTCTTCTCGATCTCCGCCTTGGCCTCAGCAAGCTCGGCTTCGAGTTCTTCGACCCTTTTGGCCTGGGCCGAACTTTTCTCTCTAAGGCTTTGGGGTTGGGCCTCAGCGGAAGATAGTTTGACCAAAGCTGCCTCCTTTTCCACAGCAAGGCGGTCCATTCTACCTTTCCACTGATCACAATCGGCCTTGACAAGATCGACCTCTGCCCGGAGCATCTCGATCTTCTCCACCTTCTGCTGCAGCTGAGATATCAAAGTATTAGCTTCCACAGCCGAGTTGATTCCATACTTTATTAGAAGGGTAGTTACCTACTTGTCTAACTCGACCTCCTCTTCATGAGCCTTGGCCAGGTCCGCTTGAAGATCCTTTATGACCTCGTCCTTTTGGACACAAAGTATCTTTAGGGCATTTATCTCTTCCGAGACCCTCTGAAGTTTGGACTGACTAAGTTCAGCTCGGAATTTGACAGAAGCCTACACAAAGAAGAAACACAAGTTAGATCTGTAAGGAAAGAAGCGAAGAGAAATAACCGAAAAGCGACTGGTACTTACCTTGGAAAAAAGACGTTGGGCTTCCGCCATGAGGATCAAAGCATCAGTAATATCGTAGGCGTCATCGACTCCCACGAAGCAATCCCAAAAGGGATCACCCGCGATAGAGCCTCCCCCGATCTTGGGGGTTTTCAGCCTTTGGGCCTCCCTTATTGCTTCTTCAGAAAAGAACGGCATTGAAGGCAGTTGGCCTATTATCGTCCCCCCGAGAAAATCGATCGGTGAGCTCTGTCCGATCTTCTGAGTTTCAAAACCGACCCCACCCGATGTAGAAGTTGATGATCAAGAAATCACCTCGACCTCAAGAGACTTGGGGTTCACCCCCGAATTTTTGTTCGAAGCCTCCTAGATACGAGGCTCGGTTATAATGGGTGGAAGCTCGGAATACGGGGCGACCTCTACGGCCTTCCTAGGGCGGGCTATCAACGCCGAAGTCTCTTCTTCTTCTTCCTCATCCTAATCTCTCAACTTTTGGGCCGTGTCCACCGAGAGAGCGACCATTTTTCTCCTCACCCTTCGAGGTTTGTGTTTGGAGACATTGGATTACAAGAGATCATTTATTATCCTTCTCCAGCCTCGGAGCCTGGAACTTGGCTTCTTCTCCTTCACTCGAAGGCCTCAGAATGGCATCCTTGGTCAGACCTATATGAGGATGGATTAGCAATGAAGAAAGAATGTAATTACTTCGGAATGCATAAGAAGAGATCCTTACCATGGTTCTTGGCCTCCCACCTGCCCTTGGCCAAATCCCTCCACGCTCGTTCAACACGAGTCAAACTAGAGGCGAGCTTTTGGATCCAGTCTTCAAAATCGGGCATAGCCTGAGGCATCCAAGGGACAGCTGCATAATTAAAGAAAAATGTTAGGCAAAATCAAAAGAAACACGAAGATCAAAAAATAAAAATTCACTTACGTTTGTGATTCCATTCCTCAGGGAACGACATCTTTTCCTTCGGTATTTTATCATAGGTCCTCACCCGTATGAATCGGCTCATCTAGCCTCGATCTTTATCCTCTTTGATGCTCGAGAATAGAGTCTTTGTTACTCGACAGTGAATCTTAATTATCCCTCGATAGAGTCGAGGCCGGTACAACCGTATAAGATGAGTTAGAGTGAACTCTAACCCTCCGGACTCGTTGGAGAAGAAGCGCAACATAATCACTATGTGCCAAAGTGAAGGATGGAGCTGACCAAGGGTGACTTCATACCTCCTGCAGAAGTCGAAGATCACTGGGTCGACCGGACCCAGTATGAACAGGTAAGTGCAAACACTTAAGAACCCCTTCACGTGCATGATGATGCTCTCCTCTGGTGTAGGAATGTGCACCACTACCTCCGAACCCCATTTGCAGTCCTTGTTCATAGAATCAACGTGGCCCTTAGTAATCGAACACATGTACATCGACACATGTTCGCATCGGCCCGGCACCGATGAGAGGTTCTCGAATTTAAGGTCAGTTCTAATGACACATGGGCCAAGAACGTACTCATGGGGGGATAGTTCTATCGTCGTCTTATCACCGGCCGACAGGGAAGAGGAAGACGGGGCCTTTTCCTTTTGCGACATAGTTTTGGAGGTTTTTGCCATTTGTGTATGTGAAGGAAGTAGAAAGAAGGTGTCAAATTGGTGGTTCCGGTAAAAACAACGGTGGCGTAATGAGCGGCAATGAGAGAAAGATAAGGAGAATTAGGAAATCAAGAGTTCATAATCAAAGCAAAGTAAAGTTTGAATCAACAAGAGAGGTGGTATTTATAGTCTTGTGACGACGGTTCGGTATCGCTAATGGACGATCGACAACTGACATGCATTGATGGTTTTGGGAAGCTAACCAACGGGACATTTCGGTCACATCCATCGCTTACACCACAAAGACGACGTCATGATCAAGGTATGGGGGAATCGAGGCTCAAATTGTTTCTTATCTTTTCATTCTAAGAAACGTGGGGACCATCTGTATACGATTAAAATCGACCACGTTCGATTTTATGGGCTCGAGGGTCTGCCTCGAGATTAAGTCCATATCGAAGCAAACTCGAGGTCGAAGAACACGGAGACTGGAGGATCGAGATTGAGCAAGATCAACATCGAGTAACGAAATAACGATATATCCGCAATCGACCACAAATCTCGACGGAAATCTCGGGATTGACGGAACCTTTAACGATTATTTGATATCAATCATGTATTTTGTTTTCAAAATTAGAGTTATACCTTATTTAGGATTCCTCTACTATATAATGAGGAACCATGTTAATTTGTAATCATCATATATTACATTCATTGACTGAGAAATAACAATACGCTATTTTTTTACTTACAATCTTCTACTGTTCTTATTGTTCTTATTATTCTTATTGTTCTTAACGCTTGGTCTCGAGCTTATTCCAAATCGAGGTCGATAACTTGCAAACGGCACTGGTTTGATCCATTCTAATCGCTTAACTCGTTTATTTATTTAGTCATTTATCAATTGGCGTTGAATCAGATCACGTATCCTTATAACTAGGGATGTACATGGACCGGGTTGGTTCGGGTTTTATCAAAACCAAAACAAACTAATTATATCAGTTTGGATTGGTTCGGTTTTGTCGGGTTTTCGGGTTTTTTGTTACTTACATATTATTTCAATCTTACTTTGTTAAATATTTGATAATTAAATATATATTTACTAAAAATATAAAAAAATTGACAAACATACTATCAATTAAAATATTCTTCTTAAATAATTCTATTAGTAACACATAATTGTTATTTCTTTAGTCGTCCGCCAAAATTTTTCGTTGATATACATATTCAGGTTAACCGAATTTAGTAATTAAACATAAAAATCAATATGATACCTAAATATTAATAACCACTTCACATTCGAAAAAGATATAAGAATTTAATAGATCTTAACATATGATATGAATATGAAAGAACAAAGAGATAGACGCATTTCAGTAACACTTGATAAGAAAGTGATCATACAACTCATTATTTAAGGTCAATAAATATGGAGCACTTCATATTCTATTAAAATTTATATCCCGCAAGAGAATCTCAAATATTTCTAGATATTTTTTTAAAGAAAATTCTATGTAAAATTTTAAAAGTATATATAAAAATTATATATTTATATGTCGGGTTGGTTCGGATTTTTTTACTCAATA
>ML367602.1:14133-49630 GCA_005239505.1 Nicotiana paniculata
TTTACTCAATACCAAACCAAATCAAACCAAACCACGTCGGGTTTTTTAATCGGTTTGGTTTGACTTTTCGGTTTGGTGCGATTTTTCGGTTCGGTTTGTACACCCCTACTTATAACCACATTACAAGTTAATTGTTACTCGTATTTCGAGATAAACGGAAAGAAACATTTAGGGGGTAGCCATATTCGTGTGTGTTTGGTAGACCAAAAATAGATAGTGAAATGCGATATGGACTGTCACTTGCTTAAGATTTAAGTAATTCAATCAATGTTTGCCTGATGCGTGTTTTTCTGTTTCCTTTTTTCTCTTTTTTTTCCCTCCTAGGCCGGATTTGTCCCTAGGCCTCATTGCTGGAAAGGCTCGATTTCAACACAGTAGAGTAGAATCACGCAACGCATGCTGGTGTGCTTCCTGCTCGCGTGGAAAGAAAGAAGAACGACAGCGTTCAGTTCAGATTTGACTGTTGCAGCATGAGAGCAGATTCTACAAAAAAAACTCTGGGAACAATGAAAAAAAAAAAATTCTGGTAACGAAAACTATAGGGTTTGGTTGGAAGCTCCAAGAAGAGAGGCAGAAACAACTACTGTCCAACTTCCAAGACGACGCTAGCATCCAATTAATTGCTAACGTTTCATTTTTATCACAATATTGGTATGTATACAACTTTTACTTTTAAAAGTCTAAATGGCAACTGCTTCTTTTAAATATATCCCCAACAATATGTGGGAGTCCATATCGCCATGGAACAGGCCAGGTAAAGATGTGTTTTGCAGAGAGGGGAAACACAAAATAAACTGAGTTGAGTTAGAAAAATAAGAAAGCCACGAAGTTTTTCTCTAAAGCAACGGTTAAAATGTTCATCATGATTGACTAATAGTTAAGATGAGAATTATAATATAATTGTAATATTTAAGGTTGATAGAGAAATATGTAAGGCTCAAAAGTTTCTATTAAAATATGATAGTGCAAGATTGTTATATACACTATTTGATAAAATGTTTAACTTTTGGAGAAAAAAGAAGAAAAACAATGGGTATCCAAAGCGACAGGATCATGTAATAGTTAATCAAATACATTTATGGTATTTCGTATATAACGTCGTTACACCGTATTTGAAATTTCAAAATACAAAATCTACACGGATAACAGTAAGTTGTGAGTGGTTATGTTATGTAGTCTTTAGTTTGTTTTTTTCTCCTCCCCTTCATTAGGAGCTGCTATCTGGGATTATTCAGGTTGTTATGTTTGTCTCACCCTTTACAAAAATAATTCACTTATAAACACACTACTATAATTTTTGAATTTTCTGTAGTTAGATTAATGTAACGGTGTGCCAAAGTCCAGATAAAGATCAACACGAGTAACTCCCAAGTCCAAATATCTCCGATAGAGGTAACCATCAATTCAAGTAGCTACGGTTTTAAAATGAAAATGGAGACAAATGGAATAGGCTACGAAACGTTGATAGTGGAACAACTATAACTTTTCAGCTGAGTTCTGTCTAAGCATTTGCAGTCCTTATAGCCTATAGGCATTATATTATGATGTCCTAATGCGCGCACTCGGTAACTATTCTCTTTCCAGTACATGTAATGTACCGAGGTAACTAAGCTGACCAAAGTATAGGCATATTCTTTGCGCTTCAATTGAAATCTGAAACCTAATGTCCCATGGTTTTTGTTACAACTTTATGACTGTTAGGCCACAATCTTGGTGCTCCTCATAGCTATTACTTACTCTAACTGGGTGCACATGCAAATAGTTGCAGTGTTTCAGCAACCACATTCAAAGTTTGACATTCAGAATGATGAACAAATGTTATGCTTACAGAGAAGAAAGAATTTACAAGCGACTGAAAAAGCTTACTTAAATATAACAGCCCAAAAGAAACAACAGAAGATGGGAGCATCCTTTCACATTACAGTTGTTAAATTGAGAAACTACAGTCCACTCTAATTCCCATCAACTCAATGAATCTAAAATGTATCATTTGTTTGTCAGTTGTATGCTATGCTCATATACTCACCATTGTTTAGACTTTTCAAATGAAGTAGACGTACCATGAACCAATTTACATTTCACATGATGACCCTATCATGTTCATTCTCTGATTTGAACTACCAAACTTCAGCAGAATACATAAAAGAGAGCTTTTCTTTGAATATCGCTTAGAATCATTGGCCATAGAAGGCTCCTGAAGCGGGGGGAAAAAACTGATAGCTTACTTTATCGAGGTTAAGAGAGATCTGACACACGTAAACTCCTAGCTATAGCAACCAAAAAGCTAACTGTAACTGAAAGCTCAGTAACATATACTTTCTATTCTCCGTAAGCACTCTTTCCGCAGAGGTGAATCTGCAAATATGGCTCTGATGAAGTCTTCAACCTGTAAAACCACCTAGCTAATGAATATGACATGATAATTCAAGAACAAGAGAAGAGACCCATAATGCTCCAAACAAGACACTGCTTTAGGCCAATAGTTAGCAAATTACAGATTGTGTTACAGTTTTTTCTTTCTTTAGGATATTCTGCTAAAGATCCTCATTCTAGCGGCGAAGCACAGTGCACACAACCCAACCAAATAGATTACCTTGTAACTAGCTTAATTAATGTCTGGTTTCTTTATACATACCTCTGATTGCGTAAAACCGCAGTTGACAAGTTCACCAGCCTCCCAAGCTTCAGTAATGGATTTCAGTGGCATGTCCAGGAGATCTATTCCCATTGTCCAGCGGAAAAAAAAAATGTAAGGTTGAGAATCATTTCCTTCTAGAATAAGCACTTCCAACAATGGGCATACCTGCTAGTTTGCGTAATTTCTGGAGGGATGGTATAAGATCATCAAGAGTTTGTGTAGGAGACTCCTGCATCCTTCCTGACTGGTTGATAGCCACTACAGAGTCCAACAAAGAAGAGAGATTCTCGAATAGCAGATGAATCAGCCTTTGGAGCTGTAAACAAACAAATCATCCTATAAGGTTAAAGAATTGTAAGAAACCGCTTGCTATTTTTTTTTTTTTTTGGATGAAGAACTGAAGGAAAAAGAAAAATAGCAGGCAGTCTTCATCCTTAAAAAAATAGCAGGCAGACTTCATCCTTAAAAAAATAGCAGGCAGTAATCTGGTAACTTATTCCTGCACACAATTCGATGGCTTAATACATGCAGAGTCCGGAGCTTCCTGGTCAAATAACAGAAAAACCTTTGGTCCTCACCTGCAATGTTTCTTCTGCGGCAATATCATCTAGAAGGAGAATATCATTTGCTACTCTAGAAAAGACTGCCTCCAGCACCATGCTCATACTTCTCTTGTAGGCAGAAGGTAGAAGTAAACGGTGCCAAATAATATATACTTTCTCAAGTATGAAAATCACCTGCAAGGAAATGCTTAAGCCCTGTTGTTAGAATTAAATATTTAATGTAAAAACCATTTCCAGCAGGAAGTACAAATCCCTAAACTGTACCTGGTCAATGCTCAACTTAGCAGATTCATATTGCTTCATTTGGTGAGTATTTTGAAATCCATCAGCCCCATCGATAGCCTAGAATCACGTCATTGCCAGCAAATATAATCACTGAGATGTATACAACGTGTAGGAAACCAAAATGTGCTTGTGTAAGCTCAGGAGGCAAAGTTACCTGTTTTAGGTTATAAATGACAAGTTTAATTTGTCTTTGTAAAACTTCTTCTGCAAGCAGCTGGAATCTTGGAGCCAAATCCGCAAAAACAACAAGTTCCTTTATTGAAGCTGGAAAGTCTGAGCGATACTGAAACAATTTACTGTCAGCTTTAACCAATAATGAAAAGGAAGAGCAGATGGAAACACAAGTGCGAAAATACTAGTAGTACTGTATGTAGTACAATCAAGAAAGAGATGGAAGCTTGAGATTTAATGCCTTTCAATTCCTCAATAACTATGTTGTTGCTGTTGCTCATGTCATAGTCAAATCATATATGGTGCAAAGTTAATTAGCATTAGAAAACCAATGGTTAGTGAGTGCATGCAAAGGAAAAAGCTCAGGCTCTCTACCTCAGCCAAGCTAAATATCGTAGAACTTGGGGAACTTTACTTCTTAATTATGCCATAGTATCCAAAGTAATGAATACAAACAACGTTTGGCATAGATCTATGCAGCTATTATTGAATCACCCATCACACCTGTATCATACAGTGCTATTTTTTTTCTTGAGAAAGGAAAAAAGAGAACTAGCACTGTGAAGACCAAATATATCCTCTGGAACTCTCTTTACCCATAAAAAAACCCCGGGTGCTCTCATGAAGAATCAGAAATGGTTGGGTTCAGAACAGAAGAAGGTCATACTGGAAGACACGCCATTACCTTGGAAAATCATTATTCATATTATGAATTTATTGGAAGTTTGGGCAGAAACAACCTTATACAAATAAGTATACCAAAAAGTAGAAAACCTACCAAAAGAGATGGTTTTCTAAGAGTGACGAGCAATCTTCTAAACATAAAGGAATCTCATGGGAGCACCAAAAAGAAATAAGGGATAAGAGGCTATTCCTCAACATTGTAAGATCATGTAAAGATACAGTGTTGTTTTTTCTGCTCCTATCCTAAAATTAAATTTAATCTTTTCGTATTTGGTCTGCACCAAAAACTACTTCCACTTTCTTAAATGAAAGTTTACCATATACTATATGACACGAAAAAGTCAAGACATTGCATTTTAACTAAATCCAACTTTTAAAATCCTTTTTTTAAAATTTTGAAACTAACAAGATGCGTGGGTACCCTAGTTAAGACTAAAGAAAGCATATTTCTTATTTTTCTCCTAATCACATCAAATCAAACTGGACACCTATTTCGGATTGTGGGACTATTTTTTTCGTGCAGTAGGACATGCGAAACAAGAGCAAATCAAATCAACTAAAACAGAATGAAGATATTTTTCCAACCATGCTTACCTCAAATGCAAGTCCAAGAATCTCCTGAGATAGATAGTGACAATCATTGTGAATAAGAACTGCAGAATGGTTGATGGAATCAAGCTGCCTTTCAAACTTTCCAAGTCAAAACAAGGGGACAAAACCAGAAAAAGAAAAAAGGAATAACCATTAAAAATATAGGAATTATGCTCATGAAAAAGGTACAAAAAATAGACACCAAACTGCCCTTGCCCTGAAGGCTCAGAAGGTGTAATAAAGAAGGAAAAAAGAAACATTTTTTTGAGAAGTAGAAAAAGAAACATTTTGCTAAATGCATTCACATATGCGCAGGAGATTGAAAAAGGTCGGATAGAAAGGAAAAGCATGTGCTGCACGGGTAAGCTTCTTTATGATGCAGCTCTCTTCTGCAGTTACCTTGACAGGTATGACGGCTTCATAAAGAAGTAGAGAATCCCTAGCAGCATGATAGAATTCCGATCCCACTCTAGGAGATGACAAGCAGACATCCTGCATGATCGGACCATTTTCCACAGGGGTCATTAGATGAAAGGATGTGGGAGAAAGTACAAGGTAAAATAAAAAGTAAGAATGGGCAGAAGAGCCAGAGAAGCAAGACTAGTAAAATTCCTTCAACTGATGACTATCAAAGACAAAAGACATGCAAATATCTTAGCATATTCCCCATTGGTTTTAACTGAATCTGCAGCTTAAAAACACGCTGTAGCCTTCATCCATTAAACGAAGGACTTGCACATCACAAACAATTGAAATATGAAGACATTATAAAGTAAGTTAGTATACTTCTGGGTTTTGTTTTACTAAAATGTTTAATCAATGTTATTGAGGTCAATTACCCTGTTGAAGACATAAACAAGTATATATAAGTGTGTTCTCTCTGACAGCTTAAGCTTTTAGATAAGATGGTCCCGCACTTCAACATGGCATCAAAGCAGGTAGAGGTCCTGGTTTCAAGTCTCAGCACCACCTATTATAAAAAAGAATTTTCACATGCTTGACCCGTGAGAAAGAATCGATTTTGCACGTGAGGGGGCGTGTTGACGACATAATTAAGTAAATAAAGTGTGCTCTCTCTAACAGCTTAAGCTTTTAGATAAGATGGTCACACACTTCAACAACCCCAATTTTCTACATGCACTCCCCACACAGTGATCAAGACTTCAGGCAAACAATTTTTGGAAAAACATGCCTTCTATGACAAAATTCAGTAAAGCACGGTACTAAAAATGCCTTCTAGTTAATGACATTGCTTTGGCAATTACTGAAAAGCATTTCTTAAGATCAAAACACAGCAAGCATAATCAATCGGAGCTGGCAGAAATATTTAGATCTCTGCAAGATAGCTGATGGTGCACAACTGTCCTTTCTTTTACTTTCTTTGCTCATACAGGAAAGGGGGAAAGAAAATAAAAGAAAGAACACTGTGAACTCATGCAAGGGAGCCTGTCACAGCTAATTTGGGATTAAAAAGAGATTAACCCTGGACTTCATTGAGTTGATAGTGGGCAATAACATCTTTTTTTGGATAACCGAGAAATCCGCAAGGGTCAGTGGCTCACTCTTTGAAACTCATGGATAATGGACCTACCCCTCTGCCTTTCTCCACTTAAATAACAGAATTTTATATGGCAGGGTTCAAACCCGTGACGCGCCTAACCCACATAACGCACTGCGCTCTTACCACTAGACCGAAGCCTTGGGGGCTGGACAATAACATCTTAAGTATCGATGCTATTCGAACTTAACCTCTCACATCAAAATTTCACCCCTCCTATATTTCACTCAGTAACTCTGGAATAGAAGCTAAATATAAAGCACCTTTATTTGGTAAGTCAATTCAGAGGCTTCTATATTAAGATACTTCATGATATTAAAGGATGTACATTAATAGTGAAGACGAGTTGATAACCTAATTATTACATGAAAATACAGAAAATAATGCCAAAAAAATTAAGCAAACCTTGGCCCAATGAGTTGGTAAAAAGGGAAAGTAAAGGAGACAGAGGGGAGAAAGATGAAAGTAAAACAATTTGGTTTTGCCCACATGTAAACAAAACTCTGTATGATTTTTTAAGCTTCAGTGAACTGACCTTGAGTGTTCTGTGAACTAACTTCATTAGACCTAAAGCTGCTTCGGACACCACACATCTCTCAGACGTAAAAAGCAAATCGACAACAAAGTCAGATGACCTTTCAGCCTTTTTATCATCCTTAACTTTAGAGTGTCTCCTGGTACCATCCTGCAGAAAGAGCTCTACAGCACATTCAAAGCTAAAACATTGACAATTCAAAATGCAAAAGTATAACACTTTGTACTTACTTCTGGAAGGCGGAAGTCAGACTGTAAAAGTAGATTTCTAGCCTTGGCCAAAATCTCAACCTTCTTCCTGGATGCAAAATGGACCTCCACATTATCAGCAAATTTGCTCAATCTTTCATCCTTGCCATCAGAGGAAGCAATGAACATTAACTCCTTTAAACTTTCCTCAAAGTCAGATGTGCATTTTATAATTTTCTGGAAGTCGGCCAGTTTGGAAGCATCATCAGGCACGTTCTGAAACAAGAAATATCAAAATTGTGAATTCAACAATAACATATACCTATCGTGAACTTGTATATTTTTTTTTCTCAAAAAAAAAAAAAAAAAAAAAAAAAAAAAAAAAAAACAATAAAGATATACCTAGCATCTAATAGAACAAAGTCAACAATGAGAATTATGCATGCTAATCAGCTGTTTTCTTCATCAAGTGCTATCCAAAAGAATAAAAACCAGTAAATATTTGATGCTTCATTAGTCTGATAATGCACAGGGCTAGTTATCGCAATATTCCTAAGATATAAGAAGATATACTAAGGAAAAGAGAAGAATTCACACAAGCATGTCACTAAAACACTTGATTCTTCTTAATGGTTCTTAACTGCATTGCTAAGTATCTCCGACTAAAGTCACATATCGGAAAAGAGAAGGACTTAAGGGTACAGATCTCGTAGGGTGTAAGTGTCTAATAGGAGTACGCTCAGCCAGATATGAAAAGCATATATCAAATCATATGAAAAGCATATATCAAAGGCATCGTCAAGTTAACCAAATATGATATGAAATGGAACTGAGAATAATTTCTACTTAACCAAATATGATATGAAAAGCATATATCAAAGGCATCGTCAAGTTATCAAATCAAGAAAGGAGAAAACGTACTAGAGCAACTCAAACGTTCTATGCTTTTTATACCAGAATAAATTTTCAATTCATTGAGACAAATGTTGCAGCTCCCGTCAAATGGTCCTACTAAATTGGAAGAGTTGAAATGAATTAAGAAATAAGGAATTAAGGATGTCATCTGAATTCAGAGATAGTAGCACTAGTGAAATAATCTTTTCTTCCAATAACTAAAGTTATAATGACATATTTTTTTTATTTTTTATGAAGTTAGAAGACTAACGAAGTACTAATACCCATTGGATCAAACTTTCATGGAAAAACAGATAATTTACATTACTTCAGCCAAAATAGGATTCAGCAAATTCACTGAAGTAGAGCCATATGCAATGGCTCATATTCTTAGCTTTCTTCAGAGTAATTCATAGCTACTTTATCTAAATCCATCTAGTAAATTATCTCTTTTAACAATATATATATCTTTAAATTAACTGTCTAAAAAAAATCTTTTGAAAAGCCAGCGAATCAAAGGACACCCAAAAATTGCCCCACAATTACCTATCCTTTCATCCAATACACAGAGCCACCTACCTTTTTTCTACATGAAAGAGTGAAGTACCCAAACTAACACATCAATTGATATATTTAGTGTTTAGTAATAAGAGTACTTGCAGCTGCAGGGATGTATATAAAGTTAACAGTCCATAATAAACAATTTCCAGTGAAGGATCTCAACAATATCAAAGCATTCATAATTAGCACAGAGGAAAGATGACTTCTAATAATTCAGATTGCAAAGAGCGTCCCCTATGTTAAGGCACAAGGGCATTGAATTGGACCTTGGAGAGGAAGTTGGATATTATCAAATCTGACATCCTTGGCCATGTTAATCTTCCAAAGCAGAGCATCCATGTACTATTTCCAAAGCACAAGGATTTACCAATAAACTTGACGATATCAACAAGAACAGAGTACATGCTTCCACCATCCATACTGTCAACCTGCATGTTGAGACAGGAAGTGGGTTATTATAAATTTTAATAATAAAAACCTTAGTACCAATTAGAGTCCTCTTTTATGTCAAAGCATAAGGGGGTGGATTTGTTTGTTTCATTTTATAGGTAAAGCAAATTGGATTCTTCAACTTATAGAACCAAAATTAACGCAATAAACCTAAAAAAAGGTTAAAAGTAGTTTGAAGAACTCACAACCATGTCCTAGTAAGTAGATTATGTTATCCAGACAAATATCATTTAACTTTTGAAAAAATATTCAATTCTTCTCAGAATGTCGAAGAAATTGAGCTCTCTCAGTATAAAACATGTTTGATTCAGATTGAACTGATGCTTTTGCATAAACAGACATGTAAAACTAGCGAAGAGGAAGAACTGCAGTATCAGCATCAAACATTACATTTGGGTCAGCAGATGGAAGTATCTTCAGATTTGCGTCGGCACCATTCCCAGACTCCTGATTAGTCTCTTCCACCACAATAGTTGATCTAAAACTCACCACAGGCGCAATTACATGTTTAATCATCAAATCTGCTACTTTCGCCAGCCCATAATCCATAATACCAACTGCCTAAAAACGAAAAAATAAGATAAAAAGTTAATCACATCTGCTCTAAGATTTACCAGAAATAATAATATTCCAGAGTCACCCTCAGATAAAGTGAAAAGGGAGAGGCATAGTTCAAACTCACATCCATCGCTTTTAAAACTGTTTGGAGCTCAATCCCATCAATGCCTTTGATGTTCGATTGATGCTTCAGGTGAACTGTATTGTTTTCTTGCTCAAACCACACTGCATTGTCCGTACATCGCAAAAGCACCTCGTGCATCTACACACCCAAATCCAATTCCTCTAAACAAGAATCACAGAAACTAAATAAAGATCACCAGTATACCATCTTCTGTTAATCCCCGCCCCATAACAAACTCCCAAAACGCGTAATTACAAAAGAAACACAGGAAACGCACAGACATACACATTAGAAAATAACAAAATTTGATTGGTGACATTAGAAATAAAATCTTCAGAAATGTCTTGGCTAGTTTTCTTCACAAATATAACTCATTAACAAAATCATTGCGAAAGCGGGGAGAAAGAGAGCAGCAAGACAGATCTGGAAACTGACAAATTTAAAGCAGTTTCCTTGCTGCCACATCTAGATGTTACAAGAAACAGAAAATACAACTGCACCTGACTGGACATAGAGAAGATCTGACAAACTGCTTATATTTTTTATAAGGTTGATAAACTGCCTATATATCATCAATCAACTGTCTCAATGCCAAACTAGGTGGTGTCGCTAAAGAATCCTCCGGAACACTTCCTACCTATTCAGAACTATTTCAAAATTAAATCCAAATCACTCTCCTTACTGGCACAGCTAGAACTACGCCTCAATCCCATACAAATTGCTACTTCAAAGTGAAGAGACTAAATCTTTATACATCTCAATAATTTAATCGATAAACTAGCTTCAATTCACAAACTACTTAGTCACTCTATCTATTCAGGCCCATTTCTTTCCAATGTATCTCCATACGGACATCAAAATCCCTACTCCAGAATAAAAAGACTACTTTTTTTTATAATAATTGTCTCAATATATTTTCAGTAAATAGCCCAAATACTCCACCAAACACTCTATAACAATAACAATGACAACTCACAAATGAGCCTCAATCCCAAAATAGTATAAGTATCATCAATTTCTAACACCAAAGCTTCAAATGTTTCACCAAAAACATAACAGAGAAAAGAATTTAAGCAAATATTTCCTTTAATCCTCTTAACAATCAAACAATCATACACAAAAACAATATCCAAATATTACCTCCTCAAAACACTCAGTCCACTCATCCTTTAACAATCCGTAAACCAAAGGCTGCCTCTCCTCAAAAGCCGTCGTTTCATCACTACTCGTTACCAACACTGCCTTTAACTCCCTTAACGCTTCCGCCGCTTGCTCAACTCTCCCTACCTTAATCTCCTCCTTAACAAATTTGAGTTTATCACTCAATTCCAATATCACAGCAAGTAAGCCTAACAATTCCCTCTTTTCCTTCAACTCTCTGTTTCTTATCACAATGTCATCAATTACGGCTTTGGTTTCAACTTCAACTGGATGATCCGAGATGAGCTTGATCAAATCCGATACTTCAGAAGAAAGATGTTCGGATCTCAAAACGACGTCAGAGCACTGGGTGAAGAGTGTGGAGAAATCGGAGTAATGTGAGAGAATATATTGCCGGACTTTGGATTTTATATCGACGGAACGAACTTGTAAACGGTCGATGAGAAGACGGAGATCCGGGGTAGATAACGGCGAGGTTACATCGTCGATGTTCGATGATGAGAGTAGATCGCGAACGTCGATTGAATTGAACAGGACATCCATGGCTCGCCGGGAAACCCCTCCCTTTCTCTCTCTCTCTACAATATAGAGTGATCTGTAAATGTGACCCGTCCAACAGGATTCGGGTTTCTTCTGTTTTTCTTTTGGGAAAATTTCACATTGGATTCACGCTTTTTAATTCTATAGCCCATATTTTAATTTAAAATCAATTAACTCAAAAATAACAGGTTAAAACTCAACATCCAACTCTAATAGGTTTTCAAAATTATTATTTAATTTTTAAAAAGGATTCCTCAAGCATTTAAGTTAATATTCGAATCAGTAATTGTGACTCAAATATTAGTTTAACAAACAAAATTTATTTTGGTGCTGAAAATTAGATTTTTAACAAGTTTAAACATGTGGATTTAAATTCCGAATTTGATTTTGAGAGAAATTTGGAGTGGGTGTTATTTAAACTTGTTAGAAATAGTATAAGGAGGTTGTATATAAATTTGAAGTCATTTCATGGAGATTTGGACTGGTTTTGAACAAGATTGCAACTAAAAATCGTGGAAGAAGTTCGTCTACAGACGCTGGTATAAATGTGTATAAAAGTGTATAATAGTGTATAAGATGTGTTTATACACTCATATACACTATTATACAAGATTACACATACTTATACAAAAAACTAACTTCGTCTTCTTCCTTGCGTCTTCTCTGAAATTTAATTCAAATCTTGCTCAAATCTACTCCAAATCACTTCAAATTTAAATTTTGAACTTCTTTTGATATTTTCAATCAATTGGAACAACACCCAATCCGAAAAACTAACAAAATAATTAAAAAAATAAACCATTTTCGAAAGCAAAGCTTTGAATGGTCTTCAATGGTGGACTTCTACTCTTCAATTTTCTTACATTGCAACCAGGTGACACAAGAGGAGAAGCAGAAAATATACAGTCCCTTGAAGCATATGTCGAGGATGTGAGAAGAAGAGAGCGAAAGCAATGTTGTAAGAACACAAATTTAATTTCATAGCTTTTAGAAGCAGTGGTTGTAAGAACACATATTTTGAATTAGCTAGTGCTTTCAAAATATGTACAATATGAGTTAGGATGGGTAAACCTTAAAAACATGGACCATTTTTTGTTATGGTGTGAAATCATGTGTATTTTCTTGTAATTCTTTCTTTTCTTTTTATATATATCCTATGTAGTTCCGAAAAGGTCCACATGTAACCCTTTATATTTATTTATTCTTTATTCATGTCCTCCGTTATACTTTTCATTCAGATACATCTTTATAGTCCATCAAAATCATATATGTGTCTCTATTTTAATAGAGACTAAACCAATCCAACATTAAAAAAGATTCAACCTGACTCCTTACCATTAACCCCCGACCCTATTCCCTTTTTACTCTTTTTAAAAATAAACCCCCTCACCCTACCTCACCCCATAAAACTAAATAATCAAACACACCCCTCTCTAAAATTCAAAAAGCAAAAAAAAAAAAATTAGGTTCCAATTAGGTTTTTGGTGATGAAAAGATTCTCGATTGAAGGCTCTATAATTATAAAGGTGCTTTCTTTCTTTAAAAAATTATTGATCCAGTTTAGTCTAGTTGTGTTTCATCTTATTTTGTCGGAGAATATGCATATCTATTTCTTGTTTCGAATTAGGATTCTGTGATTTTTGCTATATGTTCCTATTCTTGTTTTTAGGTCTAGTTTTATCGATTTGTTGTTACATTCTCATGCTCATGCCTTTTTTAGGTGGTCCCTTAATTTTTTGAATGTTTGTTTTTTTACCTGATTTTTATGAGTATAGTGTGTTGATTTCTCGATAACAAAAGTGGGTTGTAAAATAGTAAAGTTATTGCTTAGAGCAGTGTATTTATGTTCGAGTATTGAATGGGGTACCTATACCCTTTATACATGTGATCAAGTACAATGGATATTGGTATTGGAACTATTTTATTATAATATTCTGCATTTTTTCTTGAAGAGACACTGATATTGTGTTCTTTCATTGCTTGGTTTCTGATATTTTATCAATCAAGGACCTTTTTGTCACTTTCTAAAATATTATTTAATATAAAGTGTTACTTTTCGTTCATAAAGTATTTACATTGTCTCATTCATATTTGTAGATGGTTATTTTGGGTCTTTTTTTAATTATGGGGGTTCATGGATTACAAAACCACAACTATTGTATTCAAATAAGTAGTTCCACATTTGGAAGGATAAAGACTAGGACCTTTTTCTTTTATAGATATAGTATATAAATACATTTGCGAGTTTAGGTTTAAAGGGGTACAATAATTAATAATTGTTGGCACATCTAGTATGTATTATAAAGTTGAAGTTGATGTAGGAATTAGGTACCTCTTTATGCCTTATCTACGAGGAATTTAGGGTCCTAAATCTACATATTGTGGATGAGTGTGAGGAACGTATTTCTGTCTCATACACTATCTACTATATGTATCACTAATATTAGTTGGTGGTGATGACAGCAACAGTGAATCTGAAGATGAAGATGAAGTAGGATCTGATGGTCCGCAATATGACTCTAAAGAATTAGAATAATTTGAGGCACAAAGGAGAAAGGATTTTACTGACCAACTTAATGAGTACAAAGACATTCACAAGGACGGTAGAGTAGAGCAATACATTCCAGGTATAAGGGTAGTGACGGTTGTAGAGTAAGATACTAAACACAAAAGGACGCTGCAAGACAATTCTAAGTATAATTTAAAGAGATGAATGAAGACCTGAAGAATTCATTTCAACTTAATGCTAGTCAATAAAAGTGTAAAGGATAATAAGAATAATCCTGGAGAAGTTGGAAGGAAGTTATACTGGTGTTTACAACAAGCTTGAAGCATATAACAACGCATTAGATAATAGTAATCCTAGAACTAGTATGGTTATTAATTTACCAAAAGAGGCATTGTCTCAAGGCAAAAGAAAATTCCTTATAATATTACATTTGTTTTCAAGCATTGAAGATGGGGTATAAGGAGGCTTGAGACCATTCAGTGGATGGTACATTCTTGAAAGGGAAGGCTAAAGTCCAACTATTAGTTGTTGTTGGTCAAGTGTGAGAGCCGATATGTTATTTTGAGTACTAACATTAGTTCTGGGACTTCTCATAGCTCCATTTGGTATTATATCACTTGCATGCGTGCTCTGTGTCACTTTTCGAAAAGATTTTATGTGAAATTTTAAAGAAAACATGATTTTTAACTTAAAATGAGACTAGAATCAACGTTTTTGGTAAACGTCTCGGATCGGTATTTTAACGATTTCGATAGGTTCGTATGATATTTTTAGACTTGACGCATTTTCGGTTGGGGTCCCGAGTGACCCGAGCGTATTTCTGCGCATTATTTGAAAAGTTAAAAAATGAGTTTCAAAGTTAAAATCTTTAATTTTGATGATCGATTCTTGATAATCGATTTTATATTGACGATTTGAATTAGGGAGCGAGTTTGTAGGATGTCCTTAAAGTTGTGTGAATGTTTAGATTGGAGCCCGAGAGGCTAGGGTGAGTTTCAGATGTGTTATAGATGAGTTTGGAGCTGCTGAGTGTTTAGGTTGCAGGCCTCGCATTTGCGAAGACCTGATCGCAATTGTGAGCATTGTATTTGCGATGTCAGGTTCGCTAATGCGAATTTGGGACTGGGACTGCAGCCTTCGCAAATACGAAGAACTGGTCACATTTGCGGACAGAAGAGTGGTCGTATTTGCGACTTGGAGCGGGAGGCAGGAAGCTTCGCAAATGCGAAGCTTAGATCGCATTTGCGATGGAGGGACTCTTTGCAATCGCAAAGGAACAGTCGCAGTTGCGACATCTGTGGGTCTGTTGCACTGGTCGCTTTTGCGATCATTCTTTCGAAATTGCGGACATCATAATTGCGAACAAGAGTTCACAATTGCGACTTTTGCAACGGGGTAAAAGTTGAAAAAAAGAGACTTAGCTCATTTTACACCCATTTTCAACCCTAAGCTCTCTAAAGACGATTTTTGAAGAACATATTCTCTCCAAATTCATTAAGCAACTTTAACTAGTTTTCAAACACTTCCCATAACTTTTCAACGAATTTTAACATCAAATCCATGAATTTCAAGGTAGAAATTAGGGGTTTTGGGTAGAACTTAGAGATTTAATGAAATAGAAATTTAGACCTCAAATTGAGGTAAACTTTCAAAACAAATCACATAATCGGGCTCGGGGGTGAATGTGTAATCGATATTTGGTCCGAATCTCGGATTTCGACCAAGCGAGCCCGGGGTTGACTTTTTCAAATATGATAAAAATTGAACTTTTTTCATTTGTGGGTAGTTTCTAAAGTTTGTTTTGAATTGTTTGAATGTTAATTGGCTAGATTCGGTTGGTTTGGAGGCTGGTTCAAAAGGAAAGTCGTGGTTGATTATTGATCTGGTTGCGGATTGGGGTAAGTGTCATGGTTAACTTTGAATTGATGGAATTAAGATAGAATCAAGTCTATTCTCCATGTGAACTATGTGTCAGGGAGGTGGATATGCAAGGTGACGAGGTGCGTTGGCCATGGGATAAGCATGCGGGTGGAATTTGCCTTAATTGTACCATGTTATTTCATTTATTATGTCTTCCAAGCCTTAGATAGATTGCTTATTCTTTGACTAGTCGCTTTTAAGTTATTTCTTATATTGAGTTCTTGCAATATTGGGCGTTGAGAACGTGGAACTTGTAATTGGTTGTTGCCTCTAATTATGGAAAGACTCTCGTATGACGAATGTAATTCAAAACTATTGTTGAAGTGTATTTACTTCCCATCTTGCTTGATATTTATGTTGTTGTTGTTGCTTGGTGAGGACGAGTGAAGAAAACGAAGGGTATTGTTGTGTCTCGTTTGCATATTGATATTGTTGATTGAGTGATTGTGAGATTAAAAGCACGAAGGATGATATCATTCACATGCTTATTTATACTATATGGTGAGGATGAGAGTAAAAGTACGAAGAGTAATGTCGTGCACTTTGTTGACTTCATCACTTGATTTGATTTTGAATTGTGGACTTGACTTGATGGTTTCAGTGCTTATTTTGAAAGAGGTTTGTTGGGTGTTTTTTTCTTATTATTTCTGCTTATTGTCCTTTCTTCTTGTCCCTATCATGTTGTTACTTGTGATGTTTTGTTTGTTATTCCATTGCTTTATGTATATTACTGCATAGATTTTTAGTGAGTGTATTGTCTTAGCCTCGTCACTACCTCATCGAGGTTAGGCTTGACACTTACTGAGTATATTTGGTTGGTTATACTCACACTACACTTCTGTACTTTTTGTGCAGAGTGACATTGGTACCAGCAGATCCCCAAAGAGGTACTTAGCAGATACCAGACAGTGATATTAGGTAGAGCTGCATCTCATTCGCAGGCCTTAGAGTCACTTTCTTATGTTCATTGTACTATTTCCATTTTACTTTGGACAATGTTGTATTTCTTTCAGAACCTTGTATTTAGCTGGATTTAGAACCTCATATACTTGTGACACCAAATCTTTGTTTTTTACGTTAGTTACTGGTTTTAGAACTTATTATGTTATCACATAGTTGTTTTACATATGTTATTTGTTCAGTAGTCGGTTATTCGTTTCTTTTCTTTGCATTACTTGTGGTGTTGGCTTTCCTAGCGAGCGGCGTTAGGCCCATCACGCCCCTAATTGGTTGGGATTTTTGGGACATGACAAGCTGGTATCGGATCACTAGGTTGCCTAAATCTCACGAGTCATAAACAAGCTTAGTAGAGTCTTGAGGATCGGTATGGAAACATCTATACTTATCTTCTAGAGGCTATAAGGCTTTAGGAAATTCTACCTTCTTTCTTTCTATATACTGAGTTTGAATCATTCTATTGTTGTTCTTTCACAGATGGTGAGGGCACGTACTGTACCAGTAGTTGATCAGGAGTTGGAGCCCCAGGTTGTAGCCAATAACAGAGGTAGAGGTCAGGACCCAGGTAGAGTTAGAGGTAGAGGCAGAGTTCAACCTAGAGCACGCGCAGAAGCACCTATTGCAGAGCCTCAGATCGAGCTGGATGAGGAGATCTTTGTTTCGGCAGAGCAGTTGGACTAGCTCAGATCCTAGAGGGGTTCATTGTTACCCCAGTACTTCAAGATGCCCTAGTCCGCCTGGTTGGCTTTATGGAGAGTGTGGTCTAAGCCGATGTATTCCCTATAGAACCAGCCATCTCTCGGGTTGGGGGAGGAGCCCAAACTCCCGCTACACACACTCTAGAGCAGATGACTCACGGATATTAGACTTTGGCAGTTTCACCAGAGCATGCTACAGTTTGGGGAGGGACCCACGATGTCGTTCGAGGGTCTGGAGATGTTGGAAAAGTTCACCAAGTTGTTTTCCACTCGCTTTGGTGGTACACTTCTGAGGACCCCTAGTATTTCTTGGATCACTTCCATGAGGTATTGTGCAGTATGGGTATAGTGGAGTCCAACGGATTTGACTTCACAGTGTTTCATATGCATGGCTTTGCCAAGAGGTGATGGCTAGAGTATGTTCGGCGCAGACCAGCAGATTCACCTCCTCTCACTTGGGCTCATTTCTCATTACTATTCTTGGAGAAGTTTATCCTTTTCACTTAGAGAGAAGACTTTCGCAGTCAGTTTGAGTGCCTCCAGTAGGGTAGTATGACTGTTACGTAGTGTGAAACCAGATTTGTGGATTTATCCTACCATGCGATTATCTTGATCCCTATAAAGAGGGAGAGGATGTGGAGGTTTATACATGGTCTTACTTACGGCATCAGGTTGCAGATGGTCAGAGAGACCAAGGACGATGTTTCTTTTACTCGGGTTGTGGAGATTGCTAGGCGGATCTGGAGGATTTGTGGCTAGGGTAGAAAGGCGACATCTAAGAAGAGGCCTCATCAGTTTGGTGATTTTAGTGGTACCTTGTCTAGAGTCACGGGTTCTTTTGTCAAAGGCCATCCTATCAAGCCGGTTTAATCATCTCTTCAGTTCATATGGTGCATCAGGCAACCATAGTGCTTATGGACTTCATTCCGAGCAGCTAGCATATAATGCATCACCAGCTCCGGTGTGCACCTCCGATTTAGAGTTATCAAGGTGGTGATTCAGGTCGATAGGGTCAGTTCCAGGGTCAAAATTCACATCAACCAATGGCTTGTTATACTTGTGGAGACCCGAGGCACGTCGCGAGGTTTTGCTCCAAGTCACAAAGCATCATGCCACAACAGGGTAATCGTGCCATGGTTCCAGCACCAGTTTCTCCGCCACTTGCCCAGCCATCTATTAAGGGTCAGGCAACTAGAGGTGGAGGCCAACCAGTGAGAGACCGTCCGAGAGGTGGAGGTCAGATTGGTGGGGCTCAGCCCCATTGTTATGCATTTCTAGCTAGACCTAAGGCGGAGTCATCTGATGCATCCATCAAAGGTATTTTTTTGGTTTGCCATAGAGATGCATTAGTTTCATTTGATCCGGGTTGTACTTATTCATATGTGTCATTCTATTTTGCCTCATATTTGGATATGTCTCATTTCGTGAGTACTCCTGTTTATGTGTTTGTGCCCGTACAGGATTCTATTTGGTCACTATCAGGAGCTATGAGGCTAGGGTTGACCTTTTGTTACTTAATATGGTGGATTTTGATATGATTTTGGGCATGGATTTGTTGCCAACTTATCACGCTATCTTGGATTGTCATGCCAAGATTGTAACATTAGCCATGTCGGGGTTGACTTGATTAGAGTAGAGAGGGAGTCCTGGTCACTCCACTAGCATAGTAATTTCATATGTGAAGGATCGGTGTATGATCTAGAAGGGGTGTTTGGCATATTTGTCTTATATTCGTGATTCTAGTGTTGAGGTGTCTTTTATGGATTCAGTTCCGATGGTGAGAGAGTTCCAGAGGTGTTTCCTATAGACTTGTTGGTATGCCACCCGATAAAGATATCGATGTTTGCATTAACTTGGCTTAGGACACTCCACCTATTTCTATTCCACCATACCGCATGGCCCCAGTTGAGTTAAAAGAATTGAAGGAGCAACTACATGATTTACTTGACAAGGGATTCATTAGACCTAGTGTCTCGCCTTGGGGTGCACCAATGTTGTTTGTAAAGAATAAGGATAGATCGATGAGGATGTGTATAGATTATCGGCAGTTGAACAAGTTCACTATCAAGAACATGTATCCGTGGCCGAGGATTGATGACTTATTTGACTAGCTTCAGGGTGCTAAGGTGTTTTCCAAGATTAATTTGAGACTGGGCTACCATCAGGTGATTAGGGCATCAGATGTCCCTAAGACAAATTTTCGGCTTGATCAATGCCCCAACAACCTTTATGGATTTGATGAACCGGTTGTTCAAGCCTTATCTGGATTCCTTCGTGATCGTCTTCATTGATGATATTTTGGTTTACTCCTGCAATCGAGAGGAACATGAGCAGCACCTATGGATCGTACTTTAGACTTTGTTGGATTGTTAGTTATATGCCAAGTTTTCGAAGTGTGAGTTTGGTTGGACTTAGTTGCCTTTTTGGCCATGTTGCATTTTCCGAGGGCATCAAGGTGGATCCAAAGAAGATTGAGGCAGTTCAGAACTGGCCAAGACCTACATCAGCTACATAGATTCGGAGCTTATTTGGTTTAGAGGGTTATATTACCGATTCGTGGAGGGGTTTTCATCTATCTCATCCCTATTGACCATGTTGACCTAGAAAGGTGCTCTTGTCAGATGGTCCGGCGAGTGTGAGGTGAGATTTCAGAAGCTAAAGACTACATTGACTACAACCCATTGTTAGTGTTGCCGGTACATTCGGGATCTTACACTGTGTACTATGATGCATCGCGTATTAGGCCTGGGACAGTGTTGATGCAGAACTGTGCGGTGATTGCATATGCGTCTCGTCAGTTGAAGGTTCATGAGAAGAATTACCCTATGCATTATTTAGAGTTGGCAGGCATTGTTCATGCGTTGAAGATTTGGAGGCACTATCTATACGACGTCCCATGTGAGGTTTATACCGACCATCGGACTCTCCAGCACCTATTCAAGTAGAAGGACCTTAATTTGCGATAATTGAGATAGTTAGAGTTGTTGAAAGACTATGATATCACCATACTATACCATCCGGGGAAGGCCAATTTAGTGACCGATGCATTAAGTAGGAAGGCATAGAGCATGGGAAATTTATCATATTTACCGCAGTGGAGAGGCCACTAGCCATGGATGTTCAGACCTTGGTCAATCGATTTGTGAGATTGGATGTTTCAGAGCCTAGCTGGGTTCTTACTTGTGTGGTGGCATAGTCATCATTGTTGGAGCGTAGCAAGGCTCTCTAGCTTGATGATCCTCACTTGTTGGTGTTGAAAGACACGGTGCAACATGGTGGTGCTAAGGAGGTTGTTATTGGAGATGATGGTGTTATGCAGCTTCAAGGCCGGATTTGTGTTTTGAATGTTGATGGGTTGAGAGAGTTGATCCTTTAGGAGGCTCACAATTCGCGTTATTCCATTTACCCAAGTGTCATGAAGATGTACCGTGACTTGAACCAACACTATTGGTGGCGGATGATGAAGAAAAATATTGTCAGTCATGTCTCTCAGTGTTTGAATTGTCAACAGGTGAAGTATGAGCATCAGAAATTGGTTGGATCGACTGAGAGATTGGAGATACTGGAGTGGAAGTGGGAGCGCATCATTATGGATACCATGGACCTTGAGGAAGTATGACACAGTCTGGGTTATTGTGGACCGATTGACCAAGTCCTCACACTTTATTCCGGGTGATGACTTCTTATTCCTTAGAGCGGTTGGCTCAAATTTATATCTGGGAGATTATCCGCCTGCACGACGTGCCTATTTCTATTTTATCTGACCGAGGCATGCAGTTCACATCACATTTTTGGAGAGTCATACCACGTGAGCTGGGGCGCGCGGGTCAAGCTGGGTATCACATTTCATCCTCAGACAGACAGCTCGAGCACACTATTCAGATATTGGAGGACATGTTACGGGCATGTTCTATGGATTTTGGGGGTCAGTGGGACCAGTTGTTATCTCTAGCAGTGTTCGCCTACAAGAACAGCTATCAATCGAGCATCCAGATGGCTCCCTACGAGGCCTGATATAGGGAGGCGATGTTGTTTGCTGGTTGGTTGGTTTGAGCTCGGTGAGACTAGATTGTTGGGCACTAATTTGGTCTGTGATGCTTTAGAAAAGGTTAAGGTGATTCAGAAGCGACTTCGTGTAACTCAGTCCAGGAAAAAGAGTTATGCAGACCGGAAGGTTCGAGATGTGGCCTACATTGCGGGTGAAAAGGTTCTTCTTCGAGTGTTTCCTATGAAGGGTTTGATGCGGTTTGGGAAGAAGGGAAAGTAGAGCTAGAGGTTTATAGGCCTGTTTGAGATCTTGGAGAGAGCTGGGGGGGGGGGGGGGTTGCTTATAGGCTTGTATTGCATCCTAGCCTAGCAGGGGTACATTTTGTATTCCACGTCTCCATGCTTCAAAAGTACCATGAGGATAGTCACATGTTTTAGACTTCAGCACAATGTAGCTTGATGAGAATTTGAGCTATGAGGAAGAGCTGGTGGCTATTCCAGACCGGTAGTTTTGAAACTTGAGGTCTAAGAGCTTTCCTTCTGTGAAATTACAGTGGAGAGGTCAGCCGAATAAGGAGGCTACGTAGATACCCATACCTTTTTACCAGTCCAGATATATTTCTATGTCCATTCGAGGTTGAACGAATGTTTCTTTTAAAGATGGAGAATGTGACGATCTGATGTGTCATTTTGAGTACTAGCCTTAATTTCTAGGTTTCGAGAACTCTCGTATCTCCATTTTGTATTATATGACTTGTGTGTATGGTCCGTGTCGCTTTTCGGAAAGCTTTTATGTGAAATCCTGAAGGAAATGTAATTTTTGACTTAAAATGAGGCTACAGTTGACCACGGTCAACGTTTTTGGTAAACGACCTCGGATCGGTGCTTTGACGATTTTTGTAGGTACGTATGATGGTTTCGGACTTGTACGCATGTTCGGTTGGGGTCCCAAGTGGCCCGAGCGCGTTTTGGCGCATTATGTGAAAAGTTGGAAAAATGAGTTTCAAAGTTGATATTTTGAGTTTTGATGATCCTGATGTTATTTTGATGATTTGAGTTATCGAGCGAGTTTGTAGGATATTATTATACTTGTGTGCATGTTCAGATTGGAGCCCGAGGGGCTCGAATGAGTTTCGGATGTGTTATAGTTGAGTTTGGAACTGCTGATACACAACAATTGGTGTGTTCAGGCTGCAGGTCTCGCATTTGCGAAGACCTGATCGCAATTATGATCCTCGCGTTTGCGATGTCAGGCTCGCAAATGCGAGTTTGGGGCTGGGACTGAAATTTTTGCAAATGCAAAGAAATGGTCGCATTTGCGGACATGCGGGTGGTCGCATTTGTGGCCTTAAAGTCGCATTTGCGACTAGGATCTTGGGCAGGCAGCTTCGTAAATGTGAAGCTTAGGTCGCATTTGCGATGGAGGGACTCTTTATAATTGCGAAGGAATAGTCGCAATTGTGACATCTGCGGGTTTGTTGCACTGGTCACTTTTGCGATCAGTGTTTTTCCATTGTGACATCTGTAGCTGGGTATATGTTGGAAAAATGGGTCTTAGCTCATTTTACACCATTTTCAACCCTAAGCTCTCTAAAGGCGATTTTTGAAGAACATTGTCTCCCCAAATTCATTGTAAGAAACTTTAACTAATTTTCAATCAATTCCCATTAATTTTTCATGAATATAACATCAAATCCATGAATTTCAAGGTAGAAATTAGAAGTTTTGGGTAAAATTTAAGGATTTTGTGAAATTGAGGTCGAATTTTGAAATAAATCACATAACCGAGAGCGAGGGTGAATGGGTAATTGAGATTTGGTTTGAATCTCGGGTTTCGACCAAGCAAACCCTGGGTTGATTTGGTTGACTTTTCCAAGTATGATCAAAATTGAACCTTTTTCCATTCGTGGGTAGTTGCTAAAGCTTATTTTGATATGTTTGAATGCTAATTGGCTAGATTCGGTTAGTTTGGAGGCTTACTCTAAAGCAAAAGCCATGGTTGATTATTGATTTGGTTGCAGAAAGAGGTAAGTGTCGTGGTTAAATTTGATTTAGGGGAATTAAGATCCAGTCTATTTGCTATGTGAACAATGTGTTGGGGGCGGCAGATATGTGAGGTGACGAGTGCATATGCGTTGGCCATGGGATAAGCTTGCAGGTGGAATTTCCATAATTGTACCATGTTATTTCATTTACTTTGTCTTCCATGACTTAGATACATCGCTTATTTTTTGACTAGTTGTTTTCAAGTTATTTCTTATATTTAAATTCTTGCAATATTAGGTGTTGAGAACGTCGAACTTGTAATTGGTTATTGGCTATTGTCACGACCCCAATCTAAACTGGCCATGATGGCGCATATCGTGATACTAAGCTCGCCAATTTACTGAGAATAACATAAAGGATTTTCATTTAATACACAAATTATCCGATATTTCATAATAATTTCTGCTTTTTAGCATTTCAAAACAATAAAAATGGCCAAAATATCTAAACACAGCCCCAACACCTGGAGTCAACCGTCATGAGCATATAAGAAGTGATACAATCTGATAAAATTTCATTACTACAAGCAAGTCTGGGAAATAGATGAAATGATAGAATGGGAAGGAGAAGGGCATGCTGCCGACACCGAACAACTACCTCAAAATCTTCGAACAAAGCTCCAAAGAGAGAGTAAATTAGCTGTCGCTCAACCTTGGTACCTGAATCTGCACACAAGGTGCAGGGAGTAACGTGAGTACGCCAACTCAGTAAGCAACAATTATAAATAGAGACTTGAGTGCAGTGACGA
Source organism: Nicotiana paniculata (assembly GCA_005239505.1). Taxonomy (NCBI): domain Eukaryota; kingdom Viridiplantae; phylum Streptophyta; class Magnoliopsida; order Solanales; family Solanaceae; genus Nicotiana; species Nicotiana paniculata. The sequence continues at coordinate 38,500 of ML367602.1, forward strand.
GCTTTTAAAATCATGTAAATTCATATAATAAACAACAGTGGAAATAAATAAATCAAGTCAGGAATCTATGTTCCGAAAGTTTCATAAAAACTCCAGTTTTCCCGTTTGAAATCTCATATAAAATATTAGTTCAACATTATAATTTAGAGGCTAAATGTAAAGAAGAGTGAAAACAATAGTTTCATAACAAATAAGCCCCTCGGGCACAATATCGCTCACAATTAAGCCTCCCGGGCAAGCTTCTCAGTCACTCGTGACTCAACTCTTGTCAATCAACACTCACACTCAGTACTCACGCTCAATAGGTACCATATAATAACCGTTGCGGCGTGCAAACCGATCCATAAATAGTTGACTGCGCTCACTGGGGGTGTACAGACTCCGGAGGGGCTCCTACAGCCCAAACGCTAAATCGTTGCGGCGTGCAGATCCATATATCGTTGCGGTGTGCAGCCCCATCCATATATTGCTGCAGCGTGTAGCCCGATATATATATCCTCACAATCAGGCTCTCGACCTCACTCAGTCATCAACCTCACTGGCCACTCGGGCGTTTCAGTAAAATAAGGGGACTCAGCCTAAACAATTTTCATATGTTTTTTAATAGAGTAGTAAAACTGAATCAAACAGTAAACAGGAAAAATCATGACTGAGGATATGCTTTCAAATCAAAATAGTGCGAGGTCAATAGTAAAATTACCCCTGAAGGTTCAAACAGGTCGGCACAAGGCCCCAAACATGGCTTACAGCCCAAAACATAGTAAAAATCTCTGAAATACGGAATAACATATGATTTCCAATTGAATATGCGGCTTAATAGTCGCTATGGGACGTACCAAGTCACAATCCCTACCGGTGCACGCCTACACGCCCGTCATCTAGCATATGCATCACCTTATTTATCAAAACAATATGAAATACCGGGGCTTCATACCCTCAGGTCTAGATTTACAATCGTTACTTACCTCGAACCGACCAAAAATCCTAACTCACAATGCCTTTGCCTCTTGAATCGACCTCCACTCGCTCCGAATCTACAAAAATCAGTACCATATCATCAATATATGTTAATAGAACAAAACCCACACGAAAATGATCAAATTTACTCAAAAATCCCGAAATTAGCCAAACCCGACCCCCGGACCCACGTCTCGGAATTCGATAAAAGTCACAAAATTGGAATCCTTATTCACTCACGAGTCTACCCATATCAAATTCATCAAAATTCAACATCAAATGGCCATTCAAATCCCCAAAGGAATTTCTCAAGTTTTTCTCCCATTTCTCCCAATTTTTCACCCCAATTTCACAAATTAAATGATGAAATTCAAGACTAAATCATGGAATTAAACCAAATATGAGTGAAGAACACTTACCCCCAATTACTCTACTGAAAATCTCCTCCAACTTCGTCTTCTCCCGAACTCTCTAATGAATTATGGAGTTATGGCCTAAAACCCTTGTTTTTTAACTTAAAACAGTCTGCCCAGGTATTTTATTCATTGCGATCGCGGAAATTCCCACGCGATCGCGAAGCACACTTAACACTGCCCAAAAATCAACCTTACGCAATCCCAGACAAGACCGCATAATCCCGATTCAATGCCACTGAACCCCACGCGATCGCAAGCTCCTTCACGCGACCGCGAAGCACAAACACCTCAGCTTTCACTCGCCCCTTTTCCTATACGCGAACCTGGCCACGCGTTCACGATTCTCCACTTCACGCACTCACGCGATCGCGACCCTCATTCCTGTGATTGCATAGAACAAATTTCCCTTCTGCCAATGAAGCCTACGCGATCGCATGTAAGAAAATTAGAAAAGCTCACACCAACAAAGTTTGCCACTTCCAAGTCCAAGAATTGGTCCGTTAACCACCCGAAACACACCTGAGGCCCTCGGGACCTCAACCAAATATGCCAACACATCTCATGACCTTATTCAAACTTAGTCGAGCCTTCGAACCACTCAAAACAATGCCAAAACACCAAATCAACCTCGGATTCAAGCCTAAGAACTTAGAAACCTCCAAATTTCGCCAACGATGTCAAAACCACCCAAACCACGTCCGAATGACCCGAAAATTTTCACACACTTCCAAAATGACACTATGAACCTGTTCCAACTTTCAGAATTCCATTCGACCCTGATAGCTAATTTCCATTGCCGACCAGAAATCATCAAAAATCTAATTTCGTCAATTCAAGCCTAATTCTACTCCGGACCTCCGAAGTACATTCTGAACAAACTCCTAAGTACCAAATCACCTAACCAAGCTATCCAATCCATCAAAATCACATTCCGAGATCATTTACCTATAAGTCAACTTCCGGTTGACTTTTTTAACTATTAGGCCAACTTAAGAGACTAAGTGTCTCATTTCTCTCCACAACCACTACGAACCCGAGCCAACCGATCCAACACAACATAAATGAGCTAAACAACACAAAACAAAGCAGAAAGAAAACTCTCAGAACAACCGGCTGGGTCGTTACAGCTATAATTGTGGAAAGATTCCCGTATGACGAGTGGAATTCAAAACTATTGTTGAAGTGTATTTGCTTCCCACCTTGCTTGATATTTATGTTATTATTGTTGCTCGTGAGGAAGAGTGAATAGCATTAAGGGTGTTGTCGTGTTTTATTTGCATAGTGATATCATTGATTGAGCGATTGTAAGTTTATAAGCACGAAGGGTGATAGAGTGCACATGCTTATTTATACTATATGGTGAGCATGAGAGTAAAAGTACGAAGGGTGATGCCGTGTACTTGCTTTTATGCTTTATGGTGAGGATTAGGGTAAAAGCACGAAGGGTGATGCCACACAATTTGTTGACTTCATCACTAGATTTGATTTTTAAATGTGGACTTGACTTGATGGTTTCAGTGCTTATTTTGAAAGAGGCTTGCTTGGTGTTTCTTGCTTATAGTTTTCACTTATTGCCCCTTTTTACACTTCCTAAACCTATTGTTACTTGTGATGCTTTATTTTTTATTCTGATGCTTTATGTATATAATCGCACAAGTTTTTATTAGTTGTTTTGTTTTAGCATCGTCACTACTTCGTCGAGGTTAGACTCGATACTTACTGAGTACATTGGGTCAGTTGTACTCATACTACACTTCTACACTTCTTGTGCAGATATTGACTTTGGTGCTAGCGGTGTCCCGTGAGGTACTTAGCAGATACCAGACATTGATTCAAGGTAGAGTTGCATCTCGTTCACAAGCCTTAGAGTCACTTTCCTATTTTTATTGTACTATTTCCATTTTAATTCAGACAATATTGTATTTCTTTCAGAACATTGTATTTAGCTGGATTTAGAAGCTCATATACTTGTGACACCAAATCTTGTGGTGGATTACGTTAGTTACTCTTTTTAGAACTTATTATGTTATCACATAGTCTTTTTATGTATGCTATTTGTTCAGATGTTGATTATTCATTGCTTTTATTTGCATAGTACTTGTGGTGTTGTCTGCCTAGCAAGCGGCGTTAGACTCCATCACGATCCTAATTGGTTGAGTTTTTAGGTCGTGATATCAAGACAGTATGAACCACTTCTGTCCACTAGCTTAGGCAATAGTTTATAGAGAAACAAAAATAAGTTGGACTTGGTTTCTAGAGCTTCCTAATAATTTAGTGGACTTAAAGATGGGTAATGGTGTCACTTTCATGTCAGACATGCAAAAGGTATTTTTTTTATTATATCTTTTATAATTTATGTTCACAATTATAGTTTGTCACTTTTAAATTATCCTGTTATTTTGTTGTTTGTGGGGATTAATGAGGAAATCAAGGTAGTCGATCCAGAAGAAAAGCATAGGTTCTGTGTCACACACATATGGGTCGTTTGGTAGGGTACATTAGGTAAAATAATACATGCATTAGTTTGTATATTAATAATACTTTGTTTGGACACTTTTTGAACGTATGCATTAGTTATGCAAGCGTTAATTATACACCGTATTTGGTATTATCCTATGCATAACTAATGCAAAGAAACCATGATATTAATAATGCATGCATTAACTTATTTAAAGACAAAATTGTCCTTCAAAATTTATGCTTGATTAAAATATGTTATTATATTAATGCAAGTTTGATCATCCAAGAAAGTGAAAAATAAAATTATATTCCTCGTAAATAAATAAATACTTAGCATATTTTCTTTTTTATAAATAAATATTAAGTTCTATACTACAATATAGGTAGACAAATCAAATAATTTTTGTTATAAACCTTTTTCATATAAAAATATTCCACAATATATGTTTCTTATATAACAATAAAGTGATAGATTAGTTATGAGGGTATTTTTGTAAACAAATAATTCTTTTAGAAATTGTACAATGCTTTAATACATCAAACCAAATAATAAAAAAGAAATATGTCAGCATAACTAATGCGACAATATAACTAAACATAACTAATACCAATATTATACACCCTATTCATTATTATTCTTATACACCCTACCAAACGACCCCATATAGTCAAATTGGAGACACTATAGAGGATTGAAAATAAGGAAGTTGCTTTCCTGGAGTGTTTGGTCCACTCATAAAGAATACTTCAAAGACCAGTTGAGTAATATGGGACAATTAAAGGAGGCAATTGTAATTGACTTGTTAAAGAGTCGGTGTAGCACATACTTTGATATATACCAAAACTTAAGGTGTGGACAATAATTTAACTGGGTTTTTTAATTTCTGGATTTTAAAATCTAGATACAAGCCTATAATTAATATGTTGGAGGATATACGACTCAAAGTAATGAATTATTTGAAAAGGCATGAAAATGAGGTATGAGATTGAAAATATGAGTACAGTCCTCAAAGCCTGAATCTTTAAAATGACTATTGAAAATAGCTCATTCCACTGAGATTGATTTTAATGGTGATGATGGTTTTAAATAGTAGAAGGGAGTGACAACCACTTATTTGCATAATATTGGCAATTGAATTTAGATGTCATGTTATGACTTAGGTTATGTACATTTCTACAGTTATAACATAGAATGCACTTCTCCAATTTGATATAATTGTCAGAACTATGACTTGCTAGATTATGTAGTTTGTTTGCTTAATATTTGGGTTTTTAATATTTTGAAATACTGCATTTTTGTTTGTGTCTGTATGCTGTAACGACCCGACCAGTCGTTCCGAGAGTTTAGCCCTATTTTTCTCATTTCTGCTTCATTCTTATTTGACTCAGCTCTTTTGTGTTGTGTTGGGTTGATTGGTTCGGGTTCAGATTGGTTTTGGTGAGAAATGAGACACTTAGTCTCTTTGATCGGTGATTTAGTTGGAAAAGTCAACCAGAAGTTGACTTGTAGGTAAATGATCTCGGAATGTGGTTTTATGGCTCAGATAGCTTCATTAGGTGATTTGGGTCTTAGGAGGGTGTTCGGAATGTCATTCGGAGGTTCGGAGTAGAATTAGGCTTGAATTGGCGAAATTGGGTTTTTGGTGATTTTCGGTCGGTAGTGGAAAATTAGCTATCGGGGTCGGAATGGAATTCCAAAAGTTGGGACTGGTCTGTAGTGTTATTTGGGACGTGTGTGCAAATTTTCAGGTCATTCAAACGTGGTTTGGGTGGTTTTGGCATCATTGGCGAATTTCAGAAGTTTAAGAATCCTTAGGCTTGAATTTGGATTTGATTTGGTGTTTTGATGTTATTTTTAACATTCCGAGGGTTCGTCTAGTTTGGTATATTAATACATGACTTGTTGGTACTTTTGGTTGAGGCCCCGAGGGGCTCGGGATTGATTTTGGAAAGTTGGAAGTTGGGAAAATTGCAGCAAAGGGATGCTAGTGCTGGCTTTCTGCTGTGGCCGCACCTGCGGACAGGGAGCCGCAAGTGCAAAGTCACATGTGCGGAACACCTTGTGCAGATACGGAAAGAGGAACCTGGCCTGGGAGCGCAGTTGCAGAAGCTGAGTCGCACCTGCGAGCCCGCAGGTGCGTGTTGAGGACCGCAGATGCGAAAATTTGGCTTAAGTAAGATTCAGCACCTGCGAGGGATTTTCCGCAGGTGCGGCGCCGAAGGTGCGGGATTGTGGTCGCAGGTGCGATATCACTGGGCAGAACCTATATAAGGTTGCCTTCGCGAATTTCTCTCATTTTCTTCACCATTTTTGACGAATTTTGGATCTTTGAGGTGGGATTTCAAGAGGGAATCAAGTGTATTCAGTGAGATAAGCTACATGAACTTTGTATCTTGTGTTTATGGCAATAATCCCATTGTTTAATCATGTTTTAGTGGTGAAATTTGGAAGGTTAAGGGCTTGAAATTTGAGAGTTTAAATTGGGGAATTTAGGGGACATTTGGGGTCCGATTTTGATATATTTGGTATGCATGAACTCGTGAGAGCGTAAGGATTCTAGTTTAGTGATTTTTATCGGAATCCAAGACGTGGGTCTGGGGGTCGGGTTTGGCCAATTTCGGGATTTTTTTATGTAAATTGGATATTTTCGAGTGGGCTTTGTCCCTTTAGCATATTTTTGATGATATGAATCAATTTTGAATAGATTCAGAGCGCGTTGAGGCCGAGTCGAGAGGCAAAGGCATCACGGAGTAGTTTTCTTCCGATTTGAGGTAAGTAACGAACGTAAATCTTGACCTGAAAGTATGAAGCCCCGATATTTCGTATTGTTTTGATAAATGGAGTGATGCACATGCTAGGTAACGGGCGTGTGGGCGTGCACTGGTAGGGATTGTGACTTGGTCCATCTCATAGCGACTATTACGCTGCGTATTTGATTAGAAATCACATGATACTCCGTGTTTTAGAGATTCATACTATATTTGGGCTGTATGCCATGTTTGGGGCTCTGTGCCGATCTGTTTTGACTCTCAGGGGTGTTTTACTACTATTCTCACACTATTTTTGATAAAAAATGTAATCTCAATCATGATTTATACTTGTTCACTGTTCATTCTTGTTTATCACCCTATTTTCAAACAAATGAAAGATATTTTTGGGCTGAGCCCCTGTGATTTGTGGTGAATTGCCCGAGTGGCTTGTGAGGGTGATGACTGAGCGAGGTCGAGAGCCGAATTGTGAGGATAATGATGGATCGGGCTGCACGCCGCAACGTTATATACATATATATTAGATCGGGCTGCACACCGCAGCGATATATATATTTTGGATCGGGCTGGACGTCGCAGTGTTATATATATTGGATCGGGTTGCACGCCGCAACGATATAGCGCTTGGGCTGAAGGAGCCCCTCCGGAGTCTGTACAACCCCAATGAGCGCAGTCGACTATTTATGGATTGGGCTGCACGCCGCAGCGGTTATTATATGATACCTATTGATCGTGAGTGCTGAGTATACGTGCCGATTGACGAGAGATGAGTTGCGAGTGACTGAGAGGCTTGCCCGAGAGGCTTTATTTGTGAGTGACATTGTGCCCGAGGGGCTTATTTGCTATGAAACTACTGCTTTCACTCTACTTTCCATTTCTGCCTCTATACGATAAATGTTGAATAAATGTTTTACATGAGATTGGAAAAGGAAAAATGGAGTGTATGAAACTTTCGGAACGTAGATTTCCTGACTTGTTTTACTGTTTTCCACTGATATTTCTTATATGATCCTTACATGATTTTAAAGCTCGCCACTGCAGTCAAGTCCTTATTTATATTTGTTACTTACTGAGTTGGTGTACTCACATTACTCCCTGAACCTTGTGTGCAGATCCAGGTGCCCGGATCGAGTGAGACTCGGTTGTTCTCAGTGGAGCTTGTTAGAGAATGTGAGGTAGCTGCATGGCGTTCGTAGCCCCACCCTTCTCCCTCTCATTTTTGTCGCATATTTACATTTTTCCTAGATTTGATGTATTAAGGAAATACCGTGTCAGATTCTCCGTTCTATTTAGTGCTCATGACTGTTGACTCCGGGTTTTGGGGATTTTTGTTCAGATTTTTTCTTTGATTATTCGCAGATTTTGAAATACTAAACGTGCAAGCTTTTTTGATAAATTGTGTTATAGTACTACGATAGGCGCCATCACGTCCAACGTAGATTTGGGGTCGTGACAAGTTGGTATCAGAGCCTAGGTTACATAGGACTCACTGGTCATGAGCAGGTTCAGTAGAGTCTTGTGGATCGATACGGAGACGTGTGTACTTATCTTTGAGAGGTTGCAAATCCCTTAGGAAGAATATCACATTTCTTGAATTCTTGTCGTGCGAATCTATTGATCCTGGCAACTAAACTTCTATTATTTCATTCTCTCACATATGGTGAGGACACGCGCTACCGGACATGTGCAAAATTTTGTACTTTCAAGGCTTTAAAAACCTCATCTGTAGTTTCCTCGATTTACATGCGCAGTCCGGGCACGTAGCCGGACAACTTAAATATGAAATTATGTGAAAAATGCTAAGATTTGATATTAAAATGAATAAATTTGAATTCGGTCAATATTTTGGGTAAACGGACCCGGACCCATGATTTGACGGTCACGGAGGGTCCGTAGGAAAATATGGGACTTGAGCGTATGCCCGGAATCAAATTCCAAGGTCCCAAGCCCGAGAAATGAATTTTTGAGTAAAATTATTTTCTGAAAATATTTATGGAAATTAAAAAATGAAATCTGATTAGAAAGTGATGGTATCGGGCCCGTATTTTGGTTCCGGCGTCCGGTACATGTCTTATATATGGTTTAAGCACTTTACATAAAATTTGGTTGAAATCGGATTTCGTTTGACGGGTTTCGGACTTAAAATGGAAAATTTGATGTTTTATGAAATTTGATAGGATTCATAGATTTTGAGGCTTAATTCGATGTATATGATGTTGTTTTGGCGAGTTGATCGCACAGACAAGTTCATAGGATGTTATGTGAGTTATCTGTGAAATTTGGTATCATTCCGAGTTGTATTGGTCAGTTCGGGACATTGTTAGCGAAGTTTAGAAGATTTAAATTCCTAATTTGGTTCTTGAGGTTTAGGGGTGTGATTTCGAGTTTTAGCGTTGTTTTGAGTGTTCCAAAGGCTCGAGCGAGTCCCTAATATGATTTGGGACTCGTTGGTATATTCACACTAGGGCTCGGGTGGGCCCAGGTGCCTTCTGGGCACCTAACGAGGCTAAAACCCAGCAAACAAAGCTGCTGGTGCACCTGCTCTGGTGTGACCGCAGGTGCTGTTGCCCAGCATCGCAGGTGCGAGACCGCAGGTGCGATCACCAATGGCCTGGCCATTTATCGCAGGTGCGTCCACTTCGCAGGTGTGATCCCAGACCCCCCTAGCCCAATTCCGCAGGTGCGAGATCGTAGGTGCGGTCCCCAGAGCCGCAGGTGCGAGATCACTGTTCAGGCAGTGAGTTTTAAATACGTGTTTTAAACCCATTTTTCTCATTTTCCATCTTCTTCCTTAGGCGATTTCCTCCATTTTTAAGAGCTTTCAACCAGGTCCTATAAGGTAAGTGAACTCTACCCGAAAATTTATTTCATGCATGCATCCTAGCCTAATTAACTACATAAACTAGTGCAAAAATTCAAGAAAATTGGGTAGTAACTTAGAACTTGTGATCACTTGAGAATTTTATGTGAATTGGACATGAAATCAAGTAAAAATCGTATATTAATGATCCTTAGTCTTTGGGTGAGTGTTCCCTTCGAGAATTACAAGAATCCGAGCGAGCAGGCCCGAGGTTGAATTTTGATAATTTTGGAAGAATGCTAGGAAATGGATAATTAGGCCAGGTAATTGAATCATTGAATCCTTATTGATATACTTGGTTTGATTATGTGTAGATAATACCATTCCGGAGTCGAATTCTAAAGGAAAGGCGGTGTTAGAGGGTTGATTGCTATACTTTGGACCCGAGGTAAGTGTTTGGTCTAACCTTAGCTTGAGGGAATAAGAGTTGAGTCTTATTTGCTACTTGCTAATTGTAGAGTACGACGTATAGGCATGGTGACGAGTATATATACATTGGGGTCTATCATGATCGTGAGTCTTATTATTGCGAATATTTCGATTTTGTTGTAACTTCCATGCTTAATTGATGATTTCTATATGTTGTAAATAACATGTGAAGGGAATTGTGATCTTTAAACTTCGAGGATCATTGGCTCAAATTATAACACGAATGGTGAAGATATATGAGATAGTTGAATCCTTTGGAGCATTGGCTCAAGTAATAGAGTAAACTATGAAATGAAAGTGAAAGAAAGAGAAAGAGTTACTAAAATATACCCTCGCCGGGTCATTGTTGCTTTAGTGATTATCTCCCTTGCTGGGATGTTGAGATTACTGTTATTGTTCCCTTGCTGGGATGTTGAGATTGCTGTTATTGTTCCCTTGCCGGATTTAATTATTTAATTGATGTTCCCTTGCCGGGATTTCTATTTTTATTCTGTTTACTCCCTTGCCCTTGAAAAGTGTTAAAGCACGAAGGGTGATGTCGTGCACTGTTTGCTATTGTAAGGAAGAGCGTTAAAGCACGAAGGGTGATGTCGTGCATTGTTTGATATTATCTCCCTTGATGGGATGTTGAGATTACTGCTATTGTTCCCTTGCCGGGATTCCTATTTCTGTTCTGTTTACTCCCTTGCCCGTTGTTTGTGATTGTTGTTTGGGTGAGGAAGAGTGTTAAAGAACGAAGGGTGATGTCGTGCACTGTTTGCTATTGTGAGGAAGAGTGTTAAAGCACGAAGGGTGATGCCGTGCGTTGTTTGATATTGTGAGGAAAGAGTGTAAAGAATGATGGGTGATGTCGTGCCGTACGATGTACCATTCCGTACCGATATTCATTGATTATACTGTGAGGAAAGAGATCAAAAGTGCGAAGGGTGATGCCGTGCCATGATTTACATTGATTATATTATACATTGCATAGTGAGGATGAGAGTAAAAGCACGAAGGGTGATGCCGTGCCATGATTTACATTGATTACATTATGCACTGCATAGTGAGGACGAGAGTAAAAGCACGAAGGGTGATGCCGTGCAAGCTTGTGATTTCTGGTCCTTATTGATATTCTGGCCTTGTTGTTCCTTTCTTTGTTTAAGATTTCTTATATGAAACTGGTATCTCCCCACATCATGTTCCTCTTCCCTTATTGATGGATTACTTCCTGTATTTCTTTTCCGTTGTTTATATATAT
>MDKI01207268.1:0-14672 GCA_005239505.1 Nicotiana paniculata
TCAATTCTGAATCACAAGCAACATGCGTATCGTGCCAATCGAAACATTCCATTTCCTTCCTTTTAAATATTTTCTGTTAAACAAAATTACAACACGTAATGATAGACACAACTATCTCCATAGAATATATCAATACAAGTATTCACATAAGTAGATTTTTGAGTTACGAAGCTCACCCGAGAATAGAACATATTAGAAGAATTTTATTAGTTATGCATAACCGTATTAAGTTCAGGAAATAATCACTTTATACTAATTAGAGATTGTTCTTTTAATGACACCATTTAATATAACGACCTCAGCCATACCATGAATATCATCAGGCTGGGTCTCCACCTCTAGGAATCTAACCTCCACTTTTGACATTCCGACCCCCTTTTTCCCTAGTTGGTCATGTAGTTGAGTTGTAACTGCAATGGGGCAGGTAGTCTGAGTGCACCGATGAATTATCTCCCAAATCTAGAATAGTTCCTACCACTTGCCGAAATAAAGTATTATTTTGCCCTGAGTCGCACAAAATTTTACAATCATAATTGAGTCCTTTAATGAGTCCGGGGACTCGCTCTCTGGTTATATGAACTGAAGTAGGAGTATGACGGGCTAACTTATCAAACCTCATGGCATATTCTGACACCGTCATGGTGACCTGACGCAACCGTTCAAACCCTATGCGCCACGTATTATGGAGAGTCCGAGAAGCAAATCTTTCAAAAGAATTTATGAGAACTGAGTCAAGTAATTGATGCTGCATTGACTGGTCATCCTCTTCGTAGGCTTGTCACAAACACCGGCGGCCAATTTCTTCTTTTACTATGTTAACTCAATACTGCTGAGCTACCCCCTTTATTCATATACTTTTTCATCATTCTTTTGGGGTAACTCTCATCTCTATTGATGCACAATGATCCCAAAAGTAGAGCTCTATACAGATAAACCTTCGCACGAACCATATAGTCTAGAAGCTTGTCAACCACTGTACTCCCTCTGGAGAACCCCAAAATCCGAAACCGTGACTTCCACGCTGAGTAAACCTTCTGTAGATTTAAAGTTTGTTATATAACTCCTTTAGTACTGAGGTATAGGGTTACTAAGGTGGCAGACATGTCGCAAGTCCCAGCTTTATCTCTTGCAAAATCTCAGGCCTTATACATTCTAGGCCAAAACCGACATAACACATGACCCCGCAATCTATTCCTTAACAGTGGACTTCCCCACTTGGCACGAAGCCATAGGTCACAATGTCTGATAATTCACAATGATAAACTTTACATCTCATATAAATCAACTCCGTTGCTTTCAACTATTCCCTTGTTATGCCATACTGGAGTAGCTATAAATCCTTCTGGGATATAGACTAGTCCAACATGTACCGACTGAGCTAGAACCTCCGCGTCCAGATCCATTTGAGACTTTACAATAGGTGTTGATGTTCGAGCTTTAGACTGAGCTCCGCTTCTGTCTCTTCCCCTAACCGTAGTTGTCATTGGGGCTTCACCTCTTGTCCGGTTGTAGACGTTTTGCGTGTTGTCGAGATTTGTGAGAAGACAAGAATAGGCAAGTTCAATCATCAATAGCAGAATAAATTCGCATGATTGAGTAGAATAGAAGTGAAATTGTTCCTAACTTCATAGCTTCTGAGAGATAAGTACAGACGTCTCCGTACCGATCCTTCAGACTCTACCAAGTTTGTTCGTGAATTGTGAGACCTAGGCAACCTAGTGCTCTGATACCAACTTGTCACGACCCAAATTCCCAACCTTAGGGATCGTGATGACGCCTAACACCACACTTTGTAGGCAAGCCAATGTTAGAATTCAAGTAGCTAATTTCCTTTGATTATTTTCTTAAGCATCAATAAATAAATTTGAAGTAAACTTAATTTAAATGATTTCCAAAGATAAAATAATAAGCAATAGAATAAAAACGAACCACGAACTAATCATATAATAGATCTAGAACTACCCCAGAGTCTGGTGTCACAATTCACGAACTACTAAAGAATACTACAAACACTGGCTGAAAGAAATAGTTTAATTGTTCTGAATATACCAAAACAATTTTATAAAAATAGGAGAAGACTCTCGGGATCTACGAACGCCGACAAATATATCTCGTGTCTCCGAATAAATAGATGGTTGCTCTAAAAATCTCTACTGCTGGCTAGTACCTAGATCTGCACAAAAGAGTGCAGAGTGTAGTATCCGTACAACCGACCTCATGTATTGAGTAAGTGCCGAGCCTAACCTCAACGAAGTAGTGACGAGGCTACGGCAGGACATTAACAACATATAACATGTGACAATAATATATACAATAATACAATAAAATAATTCTACACGAACCGGAAAAATACAACTGAGACAATAAATATAAAGCAAGAAGGAAATCTAAACAAATAATTAAGTACTGCAACAACAATTAAAATAACTCAGCCGCCTTTTCAAGGCTTCAACTATAACCAACTCTCAAATAAGTTCCAAGTTTCCAAACTTTAACTTTAAATAAAAATAGTGCCAAAATATGAAAAATAGTAAGTTTTCAAATCTTTGTTTTTTTTTTGAAAATCAATAAAAATATAAATGTCCTCCCTTATCGCTCCTTGTTGCGGCGTGCAACCCGCTCCCACCTGTCCACTCTTATTGCTCCTTCCTAAATATATCACTCTTATCACTCTTGTTGTGGCGTGCAACCCGATCACGCATGTCCACCCTTATCACTCCTTGTTGCGGCGTGCAACCCGCTCCCACCAGACATATCATATCAATTAATTCATAATATCACAATTCAAGTCAAAGCCTTTCACAATATTTATGTTTCGACAATTGTAAACAGAACAAGTTTCACTTTAAATAACAGTAAAAGCAGAATATGAAATAATTACAATAAAACAATGAGTGCCTTTATTTTATGAACAGTAAAACATGCATATTCTCCCTTATCATTGTCTTATTGCCGCGTGCAACCCGATCCTACCTATTCACAATATCACAATCAATTTGTTCACCCGTATCACAATCAATTATCCACCCTTATTGCAGCCCCCTTATCACAATCAATTTTGTTTATTCATCAAAAACTTTCACAGTTCAGGCCAAACCTTTCACAACACCTTTATTTCAACAATTGCAAACAGAAAACATTATAGCTCGTAAGCTTCAACCAATATCATTTTACAATAAAATCAACTAGAATATATGTAAACACTGTAACGTTGTCAACCCAGCTCAATCTTTATGTACTATGATAGAATCAGAGAACATCCAACACTTTTAACACACTTGCAATAATCGATTGAAATCAAATAGCCACATATACCTCAACAATCATAAGACCGTTAAACTGCAATTCTCATAACTTCCTCAATATTATCAAAAAATAAAAGCAACAGAAACATAAATATATATGTGCCTCGTAGAAACAATGCAAAATTACTCAACCGTTTTGTACCACAAGGGAACCAAATAAAAAAACAATACTCTTTCCAAAATAACCACAACAATATTTAACAACAACCGAATAAGGCCAAGTAATCGTAGAAACAATAATGAACATAGAACAATTAAGCCAAGAATCAATTAACTTGGGAACGAGGAAGGGATCATGCTTAACAGACCATTTGGTGGTGCATAGATACTCGTCACCTCACCTATACACCACACACATGCATTTCATATAGAAAACAATTGGGGACTCCTATTTCCTCAAGTCAAAGTTAGACCAAACACTTACCTCAAATTTGCAGGTCACTCACTGCTCAATTATAGCTTTTCCCTTTGAATTCACCTCCAATACACTCGAATCTAACCATAATTAACTTAATATCATTAATTAATATTAAAGAAACTAACTTTACTGAAAATTATAATTTTTCCTAAGTTTTCTCAAAAAAGGCAAAAACCCGACCCCGGGCCCGCTTGGTCTAAACTCGGGGTTCGGACCAAATTACGTTTACTCATTCACCCACGAACCCAAATATACAATTAGTTTCGAAATCCGACCTCAATTCGATATAAAGATTCGATTTTTATAAAATTTCCTAATTCTACCCAAACCCTCAATTTTTACCATGAAAATTCTTAGTTTTTTTATTTAAAAGTGATGAAAAACAATGAGTAATTGAAAGAGTAAAGTTTAGAATTAATTACCTATGACTTGGGGGTGATATTTGGTGAAGAAATTCATTCTTAGGGCTGTGGGGTTCGAAAATTTGAAGAAGAAAAAGTCGCCCGTTTTATATATATTTTTCCGTCAGCTATTCTGCATCGTTTATCATGCCAAACGATCCCGAAACTCAATTTTTATGTCTCCAATGGATTCCTTGTGAAATTCTAGTCAAGTTAGGCTTTTGAATCACTCAATTTGACCTTATAATAAAGGAGATTTGTAGGTTTTAATATTTGCAAATAATGCAGATTTTTAATACGCCGTTAGTGATAATTTCGTAATTAACCTGAAAAATTTGGCAACCTTAGTAAAATGACCATAAAATCCTCATATGTTGTCCAAATTCGATGATTCTTTTTACTACGGGTCCGTAATTACGATATGGATCTAATACTTCATTCAAAATAGAAATCGGAACTCATTTGTTCAATGTGATATCATTTATTCTTGAAGAAACGACGTCGAAGCATAAGAAAGAACGAGCGCAACACAACCCAAACTTATTTGAAACTCACCCGAGCCCTCGGGGATCTAAACCAAACATGCACGCAAGTTTAAAATCATCATACAGACTTGCTCGTGCGATCAAATCATGAAAATATCATGTAAAACTATGAATTAAATCTCAAAACTCATTATTTTTCTCAAGAACACTTAAAGTTCACTATTTATCAACCGGATGTCCGAATCACGTCAAACGAACTCCGTTTTTCACCAAATTTCACAGGCAAGGGCTAAATATCATAAAAAATCAGTATCGAGCTCCGGAACCACAATACGGGCCCGTTACCAACGGTTTCAAACATAAATTCTTTTCTTTATTTCATTAATATTTCAACAAAATAATTTCTTTCAAAAATTGATTTCTAAGGCTTGGGACTCGGAATTCATTTTCAGGCATACGCCCGAGTCCCATATTTTACTGCGGACCTCCCGAGATCATCGGAACACAGATCCGTGTCCGTTTACTCAAAATGTTGACAAAAGTTAATTTTAATAAAATGTTAACTCTAGAAATTACTATTTCTCATATTTTCACATAAAAGCTTTTCGGTTTCACGCCCGGATTGTGCACGCAAATCGAGGTATTTAAAAATAATCTTTTTAGGAGTATTAAGCCTAGAACAGAGTTTAATTTTACAGAATGACCCCTTGGGTCATCACACCGAGCGAACCAACTGACTGGCATAATCAACATGTGATAACATAACATACTGAATGCGGAAGATAAACTAACACATGCTGATATATTCAAAGTCTAAATGATATAAATCAAATGTGGAAACACTAATATAAGCCTGAAACATATATGTACCAACATTATTTAACTTTAAATGCATGTGACTCTGTCAAACTGTTACTCTAGTCTATAAAGCCTCTAATGAAGCACTGAAAACACTGACTGTCTGAAAATACTGAAGACTGTAAGGTAATGATAATGCCCCGAAAGAACTGGGGATCACCAAATAGCAAGTACGAGAATCCTAGTGCTCTGAATCGTCAACCTGTAAATCATTACCTGCATCGTGAGATGCAGGTCCCGGGCAAAAAGGGACGTCAGTATATTTGAATTGCACGGATATGTAAAGCAACTGAAAGAAAGAATTATAAATACTGAAACTGAAACTAAGCTGATGACGGAGAATTGATAATTGATAACTGAAATGATAACTATTGAAACTAAAACTAAAATGATAACTGATAGCTGATAACTGATAACTGAAATAATAATTGATAACTGAACTGACAAAGGAAGTAAAGTTATGAATACTCTTTCTTCTCAATGATTAACCAACTGTTTACATGAATGAGGAACTTAGAATCAGGAACTGAGAATCATACTGCAATACATCATATTGAAATACTGAACCATACTGAGTTACATGATATCAGAATAATGAAGAGGACTAGACTGAGATGTGTATTCATAATAAGTTGATTTGTCATAACTGAAACTCATAGAATATTGAATGACTATGAAACTATGACATCTAGAGAATAGAAGTTCTACGACTATTCATGGAACTAAGGCATAATTACTTTATGAGAAAACTAGTAATTGTCATAGTTAATGGGGCATAGGGAGAATCATAGACATTCCCAAATGTAAAGAGTTAGCCTCACATACCTTAACTTCCTGCTCTTAAGCGTAATACATCGTTTGTAAACCCTTTCAACTTTAATCTATAGCAATACAAGTCAAAGGGCTCCCATATTAGCTATGATACTCATGTTTTGGTAACTTAAGCATTTTATCAAACACTTGGTGGGAATAAAGCTTTGTAGCCCTTATTAATGGTGTCTCTACACCCAATAACCCATTCTCTTGCTCTTAGATAAATTCTAGAGTCTCAAATGGTTATAATCAATATTATTCTTTATCACCTATAAGGTACACAACACCCTTAGCCAATAATCAACAATCAACACACCAAATCTATAACCGTTCATGTTTTTCTATCAAACCCATCAACTTATATCTCATGAACTAGGGTATATAATCATTAAACCAACGCTAGAATCAATTAGAGGGTGAAGACATTACCTCTTTGAAGTTCAATCTCCTTGAATTCGAGTTCTAGGGTTCCTTCTCTCAACAATGATGCCCCAATCGAATATCTAATGATATGGAGGGTTTACCCATGTTAATAAGATGTTGGAAAATTAAAATGAACGTAGAATCACCATTAGAACTTACCTTGGGTGGTGGAGGGACTCTTAAGGCGTTAGGTTTTTGAGAGCTCTCCTTTCTAGACCAAGTTTTTATGTTTTGGGGCTGTGGGGGACGAAATAGCTCTTTAAAAATGACTTCCCAAGTGCGCCCATGTGCACATGTAGGCCTGACCGCTGAAAATGGCATGAACACTGCCGCATGTTCGCGACCGCGCTCGGGGCGCGAATATTGCGCATTATTCTATAAAACGCACATAACTTTTTGCAAAGGGATCTGTTTGGGATCCACAATATATTGTTGGAAATCTATTTCAAAATCCTACAACTTTCATGTTTTGAGTTTTCCCGAATACCTTACACGGTTTTCACTAAAGCTCCTGCAAGACTGACCTTTCCACCCATTCTAAAATAACTATTTCCACCCATGCTCATACCAATAGAACTTCACATGTCCAAAATATAATCTTACTATTCATTTAACACATTCATACCTAAGCCGAATTTACAGGGTGTTACATTATCTCCTCCTTGGAATCATTCGTCCTCAAATGAGGTCCTGGCTAACTATGACTATCTATGGACATTAAACGGGTGTGATGGTGATATGAAGATACTGAAATATCATGAATATATGTATATCAAACTAAACGAGTGTTATACCCCAATTTAACACGGGTCAAATTAGAGTATAACCTATTCGAAACTCGAAATTTAATCAATTTTAAGAGAGTCGCCACCTAATTATTTTAAAGGTGAATTAGGACACCTATTTTCAAAATAATTCTTAAAACTAACTCTGTTTTAATGGTCCGCTTAACTTTAAGAATATGGGTAAGGGTTCTAATTAATCCTATAGGGAAGATTATAAAAGCACCTTATGTGATCCGTTAATTACGGTTAACCGACCAAACTTAGGTTAATTATGGCTAAGGTATATAATATTAGTACATCATTTAGGTGTTGGGTATCTAAAGAAAGCAGCTTGTAACTAATATATGTGCATGTTACTTAAAATAGTAATTTTTAAAAATGACTTAACCATAAGTTGAAATTTATATTAAAAAAAGCAAGTGAATTGGATCAGCCAAGGCCTTTTTATAAGTGTTGTAAAAACTTATAACTGAGTGTCAATATTTAAATGATCAAAATGGGACAAGTGAACCAGTAAATAAGTTAGCCGAGTAACTATCCATATTTGAAAAATAAATTTTACAAATAATGATTTTCTTTTCTTGTAAAAAGAAATATGTGTGGACTTGCTTGGCAAAATGTAGCTTCAAAGATAATAATAAAAAATTGTTTTCAAAGATAGACTAAGAGAGTTGGTAAAAATTGCTTTGCATATACACTTCCAACAGTACTTAGCTTATTCTTTTGAAACCCGTTTTGACTTCTTATAAAAAAGTATTTGAAGTATAACGTTAAGTTCACTAGGAAATGAATACTCTAATGGCAAATAAGAAAAAAGTTATTAGATTACCGATCATAGATTCTTCATTTTAATTACCGTATCCTATGTGATATAAGTATAGCAAAGAACCTAGATAATTAATTCAAACTTGAGATAAAACCCAAATACACAAGCAAAACTAGAACATATGTGCTAGTAAAACTAGATATTGATTTATGCATCATTAACTATCAACAACGAGGCATGACTAACATCAAGGATACTCAGAACACGAGAAGCAAACCAAAACTAGCAATACGCCTAAATCTTATACATGTTTTGAACAGAAGCAAAAATGGAAAAAGAACTGACCTTTTGCGGTGCAGTGAACTTGGGGCGGCAGGTCTACTGTTTTCAGCCTCAGATGTGCTAACTCGAACGACCGTCAAACTCCAAAACAAACACAATAACGCCTAAGGATCTGAAGCGACGTGTCTCCAGGTCTAAAGCGGTCAGCCCCCGTTGCAGAAACATGTAGCCGTTCGAAAGTCAAGCGAAAAGTAGTGGGAATGGGTTTCAGATTCAAATTTTACAGAGTCACGGGTTCAGATTTTGAAGCAGAGAAGACAAAATACGATTTAAATTTTAAGTGGGCTAAAGGCAAAATCTTGCTGACCACCAAGAAACCAGCAGAAAAAGAGAAAAGATCATCATAAAAGGGGAAGGAGATGAATCGTTGCGTCCATGTGACAAATCAGAAAGTATCTTTGCGCCTCTTGCATTGAATTATTGACTCGTCTCATGTTGAAGAACAACTTTGCAGAGATTTTTTACCAATAGGTGAGAGATTCGAAAAAATACAAAAGGGAAAGAGATCTTTTACTAAGAATGGGGTGGCAAATCTTGTAAGAATAGGATGGAGGTGGTGGAGTTTCATCAAAGAGGAAGGGCATGGAAGAGGCGTTGCAGGTGCTAGTTAGAGAGATTAAGAGATGGGCCTAGCGGATCAGGCTTGTTTGAGCTACTCCAAAAGGCTTTTGGACTGATTGGGGCCGAAAATCATGGTCTTTCCCCGGGCCTTTTGCATCCGTACTCACTTTTTGTGCCACGTTTTAACTTATATCCGCTTTGTAAAAAAAATTGTATCCGAACCCGCTTTTGCGCATAACTTCAGCATACGGCGCTGAAGTAGCGAAGACAATCACGCAAAACTTCAGCATTCTAGTAGACGGGCCTGAAGTAGCTTGCGAGCTGAAGTTCTTCAGCTCTAGTAAATAGGGAACTTCAGCTCTACTTTTGTAAATGGGGAACTTCAGCATACGGGGCTGAAATTCCCAAGTTATAAAGACAAGAACTTCAGCATACGGGGCTGAAATTCCCCAGTTTACAAAGACAAATCTAGAGCTGAAGTTTGGTCTTTGTAACTGGGGAACTTCAGCCCTGTATGCTGAAGTTGTTGTCTATAACTTGGGAACTTCAGCTCTAGAGTTGAAGTTTTGTCTTTTTAAGTGGGGAACTTCAGCCCCGTATGCTGAAATTTTGTCTTTATAACTGGCGAACTTCAGCTTAACTGGTGAACTTCAGCTCAGCGAGGGAAAGGGGAGCTGAATTTATTTAAAAAGTGGGTACAAGTTAAAAGTTTTTTAAAAAGCGGGTATAGGTTAAATGGAGGCACCCGCACAATTTTTACTCTTTCCCTTCTTCAAATTAATTTAATTGAGCTCCCATATCTTAATAATTTGGACTCAATAAAAATACTTTGAGCATACATAATATTATATTTTAAATAAGTAATTAACTCGATAATTGTCATATTAATGGTAATATTAATAATAATTAATAATAAAATAATTTTTTTTATAATAATAGCAATATCTTCAATAATTCTAGTTATAATAAATAGTAGTAATAATGGTAATAAATAACAAAAATACAGCATGAGATTATTAATGACTAGGGAGCGCCATAAAATTAATTAGAAAAAAGGTAGGACAAAATTGGGTATCAACAACGAGTATGTGATCACTAAATACTAAGTTGAGTAAATACTGAAGGACATGGAAATTATAATATAAGGCATGAATGGAAAGGTTAATTACCTTCAACATTTCTCCAAAACACCTTCCCGCTAACAGAGCATAACACAAGCCTCACAAGGCATCATAATACGCATAACATGATACATATACGTGAATACTAGTCTGTCATGGATATGTAAATTCTGAACTAACATGGATATACGAATTCTGAATTGTCATGCATATTTGAGTACTGAAATGATATGAATATCTGAGCACTGAAATAACATCAATATCTAAGTATTAAGCTAGCATGAATATCTGAGTACTGGACTGATATGAGTATTTGAGTACTAAACTGACATGAATGTTCTAACATGAGATCTAAATACTAGAAACACAAGTATCGTGACATGAGATTTGAATACTGGAAACGTGAACGTTATAACATGACACGTGAAATACTGGTGTACAACCGCTAATATGGTGGAAATTCTAACTCATAAGCTACTTAATCGTTCCTTCATAAGATCCTATATGGGTCGATGTATCTGGATTGAGCTTTCCTTTCTTTCCAAATCTTATAACACCTTTCATAGGTGAAACTTTTAGAAACACCCAATCATCAACTTGAAACTCTAGGTCTCTATGTTGCATGTTCGAATAGGACCGTTGGCAACTCTGAGTTGTCTACAAATGCTCTTGAATCAACTTGACTTTCTCCATAGACTGATTGACCAAATCTGGTCCAAACAACTCCACTTTGCCAATTTCGAACCAACTAATTGGCAATCTACACATTCGCCCATAAAAATCATGCTTTTAGAATGAGAAAGATAATCCTATTATAAGGTCCATATTTACCATCTCCGTTAAAGGATATGTGTTCTGAGATAAACACTTGGTTTATGTTGTTCGGCTTTCACTTGCTGACAATTTAGACACTTGGCCACAAAGTCTGCGACTTTCTTTTTCATGTCGTTCCACTAATAAATCTCCTTAAGATCATGATACATCTTTGGGAAACCTAGGTGGATAGAATACCTGGAAATATGGACTTCTAACATCTTCCTACCTTGCTAAGTCCATCTATGATTGGGACAAAAATCTATCCCGGTACCTCAAAGTACCATCATCTTCCCCTTGTTCAAAAGCCATCGTCTTATGCATGTGAATATCCCCTCTTTAAGCTACAACAAGTAGGGATCATCAAACTTCTCCTTCTCTTCGGCTACTAAGGAGGAACAAGTCATGTTTTAGACAACAACTCCACTATCTTTGGTGTCAGAAAGTCGAACTCTTACCTTGGCTAAGCAGTGAACTTCGTTCAACATAGTTCTCTTGTCTACCTCTTTCATGAGCTATACTTCTCACACTTGATTATCTTTTTAAGGACTTCATGAAAACACTTATAGTATTTTTGTGAACTAAACTTTGACATGTACTCTAAATTTTAGAGTCTTGTGCAATGGCACTACCCTCATAACACATAAATATGCATGATTTTATAACTTTCCTGTGATCACTTTGTCATCAATAACTACGCTCGTTGATCATTCACCTCACTTTGTGTCCCTTACCCATGTTAGACATATTCCTTGGGGTGATTATACAATTTTTTCCTCATTACTGAGATGGTTTTCTTTTCCATATCCCATGCTAACTATTCGGGTTTCAAATCTCTAACTGGACTTACTCAAAATTCTCACATCACCCCTTAGACTAAAGGTCTTATACTTGCGGATCCTTCTCTTTTTGTTGGGATACAAATAACTTCCTTTATTTTCTGCAATTCTTTGCACTCTATGTCGATGACGACTCATCTTCAAACTTACTTCTGAGTTAGGAAAAACTAAATTATTCACATAACGGAAAATTAATGTATTCACAACTATCATACACAATCTTAATAATTAAACTGCTCACACTGTCAATCTTGGAGAAACCACATTTCGATAATTTCTAAAGGTATTCTTCTATAGGTTGCTCTCTCACTGCTAGCTAATTTTTTCCCATTGTCACTGTACTTCGGGTTTAACTTAAACTCTTTGGGTTCTAACACATGATCGATATTTCAAACTGGCATCCACCCACTAGATTTAATCTGGCTAAGTGAATCAAATCTTACCTCTACTAAATCTGTTGAAATTGCTAATTCATTGTATTTACTCAAAACTTATTTACTATTCTTTTACCAACCACCTGCTAGCATCATGTTTTCTTGCTCTGATTTGAATAACTAAAGTGAAGCGTAAGGTTTATCCTAACTTCCCTCATCATCTTACCATATTCTTTTACCGTACACTATCATTCTTTTTGAACTATGCACATGGATCACACGTAGGGAAATTTCATCTGTCGTAAACAAAATTGGGATATCTAACCCCTAACTTTCTATATACTTCAAAATCATATCAGATTATAAACATTAATGGTAAGCACTTAGTCACATAACTTAAGGGGAATTGTAATATCCTTTATGTCACAACAATACCTACTTCTTATAGTAACTCACTAAGGTGGTACTTTCTAGTTCTAGAATGAATAAATATGAGAAACTTAAAATTATTCCCTGAAATTCCATATCGGATGTTGTTGATTCTCATTTCATACATCATACTTTCTTAGATGCATGAGTCATATGAAATATATATCTCTGTAATATTCGACATTTCTGGCTGCTGGGAATTTTGCCCTTAGTCTCCCTTTTTTTTTGTCCAAAACTATAATGACCAATTCTAGGTCATTTGCGGTCAAATTCTTAACCTGCTACACTGTAGGGTCTAACATCTATATTATCATCATCCAAACATGTCCTTCGGAGATACCATCATCTTATAACTCATTTCTTACACAATCCGGCAAGTCTTGGTCTTAATTCATACCTAAACATATGACGATTTCCTTATAATCACTGTTCTTATATTTTCTTTTAGAACTTGTAGGCATCACCGTATACTCCCAAGTCAGTGGAAGTTGGATACACTAAAAATTGGAGATTTGGTAATTGAATAACAAATAATTGGCACACTGAATAATCATAAACCTGCTAACTGAAAGACTGTATAACTGGTAACTGAGATAAGCTGATAACCATAAAACATAATGACTTCTTTTGTACTTTCTGATAAGGTTATGCTCTAATCTGTACTACTATCCATTGCATCCCACTTTCAACCTCCTCTCAAATCTCATTTGTTACCAACATGTACCCCATAGTAATACCAAAATAGGCAAATCATTCTTTCTAGAACTTTAGACTTTTCTTGTCTGTCGCTTGGGCATTCGATACATATGAAATTCGATAGTAAGAGAAGATTACTCATTGCTCTAAGTTTCATGGCACGATCTAAGTTTCATGGCATGATCCCGGGCAAAAAGAGACGTCAGTACATTTGAATTGCACTGATATGTAAAGCAACTGAAAGAAAGAATTATAAATACTGAAACTGAAACTAAGCTGATGACTGAGAATTGATAATTGATAACTGAAATGATAACTATTGAAACTAAAACTAAAATGATAACTGATAACTGAAATGATAACTGATAACTGAACTGAACAAAGGAAGTAAGGTTATGAATACTCCCTCTTCTGAATGATGAACCAACTGTTTATCTGAATCAATAAATTGCGGCCTCATGCCCAATATATATATATGTGCACAAACTGCGGCCTCGGGCCCAAGTATACGTATACATAACTGCGGCCTTAGGCCCAAAATGCAAAAAGCATAAATTGCGACCTCGGACCCTGACCGCGGAAAATGGCAGGAACACTGCCGCATGTTCGCGGCCGCGCTCGGGGCGCGCACTGGGCGCGAATATTGTGCACTATTCTGTAAAACACACATAACTTTTTGCACTGAATTCTGTTTGGGCTCCACAATATATTGTTGGAAAGCTATTTCAAAGGCCTATTACTTTTATTGTTTTGAGTTTTCCCAAATACCTTACACGTTTTTCACTAAACCTCCTGCGAGACTGACCTTTTGTAAACTTCGTAGATTTTATCAAATCTTGTATACCTCATTCTTCTTCTTGATTCTAAAATAACTATTTCCAGCCGTACTCATACCAATAGAACTTCACATATCCAAAATATAACTTTACTACTCATTTAACACATTCATACCTAAGCCGAATTTACAGGGTGTTACAATTACCAACTTGCCATAATTCTATTTGCAATGTCACACGTTTTGATAAAAACTTAATTTGTGTTTGAACTAATTTAAAGTTAAAACTATTGCAATAACAAGCTCATTTTCATTTTAATTAAGTAATGTAAAGTCTAAAAATGACGAATACTGAATGCGTATTTGATCACGCTCAACTATGTCTTATAGAAAGACTAAACGGGCAATCTGGGGTATTATGCCCAGAGTCGATCCCACAGGGAATAGACGTATCAAGCAAGCTGTTAA
>MDKI01166684.1:0-12454 GCA_005239505.1 Nicotiana paniculata
CTTTAAGTGGAGAAACTCCCGTACCCCCCTTTGGGGGCGTATGAAAAAGGAGGTGTGACAATAATCATCACTCAATAGGTACCTGCGCTCACTGGGGGTGTGTATAGACTCCGGAGGGGCTCCTACAGCCCAAGCGCTATAACAACATAAGGCCTGAAAGCCTCCGCACAAAATTGGCCTGAAAGCCTCCCTCATATAAGGCCTGAAAGCCTCCTCACCTCTCATATAAGGCCTGAAAGCCTCATCACAATATAGGCCTGAAAGCCTCACTCAGTCAGATACTCTCAATTTGCCCTTAGGCCATAAATATACCGGGTTCTCGACCCAAAACAGTGATTCATTTTTCAATAAATAGTATCAAATACTCTGAGTGTCAAAACAAGTTATCAGGAGGAGACTGAGTGTAAAATCCTATCATATTAGTGAGGAAAATATAGTAAACACAACCCCCAAGGGGAAAACAGATCGGCACTAGGCCCCAAACACGTCTTACAACCCAAATCATATCATAATAAAATAATAATAATAATTAAGCATAGGCTTAAAAGTCTGTTTAGCAACTCAATAGTCACCTAAATAAGGAAGATATTTCCAAAGTTCCAACCTTCTCATTTTAAAACCCGTGAAATGGTGCATAGTCCGGGGTTTCATACCCTCAGGACAGGATTTAAAGACATTACTTACCTCAAAACTAGCCCCGAAACTATTTCGCAACACGCTTGTCTCTCGAATCAACTTCCGAAGGCTAATCTATCAAGTTAAGATTTTTACCATCAATTATGCTTAAGGAATAAATTCCAATCGAAAAATATCAAATTTAGCTCAAAAACCCGAATTTGGTCAAAGCCCGAACCCTGGTCCCGCGTCCCTAAACTTAGAAATTTTTATACAAAACTGTTTTTCATCATCTCACGAGTCCGTATATATAAAGAACACTAAAATCGGAGTTCGTTTGACCCCTCAAATCGACCCCTAAAGGTCTCATAATCTCAAGCCCTA
This sequence comes from Nicotiana paniculata, assembly GCA_005239505.1. Classification (NCBI taxonomy): domain Eukaryota; kingdom Viridiplantae; phylum Streptophyta; class Magnoliopsida; order Solanales; family Solanaceae; genus Nicotiana; species Nicotiana paniculata. The sequence continues at coordinate 1,000 of MDKI01166684.1, forward strand.
AACCCACCTTTTTCTATTGATTTTGATCAATTAAACACTGAGATTATGTTCCTTAATCACCTATAATCAAGTTTTAAGGTCCAAAATACTTACCTCTATGATGAACACTGATTTTCCCTCTTCAAAATCGCCTCAAAAGCTTTTTCCCGTTCAAAAATGGTGTTAAAATAGGTTATGGTCGCGGAGAGTTTAATTTAATACTGTCCAGGGGTTTCCGCACCTGCGGGCACCTAACCACATCTGCGACCTTCCCCGCACCTGCGGAGCCCTGTCCGCTCCTGCGGGCCCGCACCTGCGATCCTTCTTCCGCAGGTGCGGTTACATCGGTAACCAGAAAACCAGCAGCTGTTTACTGCACTTTTTCAACTCCGAACTTCCCGTTAACCATCCGAAATCAATCCCGAGCCCCTTGGGACCCCAACCAAACATACTAACACGTTACATTTGATCATTCAAACTTAGTTACACTCTCAAAACACTAAATATAACTTCAATACACCAAAATCACATCGGATTCAAGCCTAAGAACTTTCAATTTTCTAAAATCCTCGAACGATGCCGAAATTATCCAAAACAACTCCGATTGACCTGAAATTTTGCAGACACATCCAAAATGGCATTACGAACTTGTTCCAACTATCAGAATTTCATTCCGACCCCGATATCCTGTTTTCCACTGCCGGCCGAAAATCAGCAAAAACTAACTTTCGTCAATTAAAGCCTAATTCTACACCGGGCATCACAAAATTATTCTGAACACACTCCTAAGTCCCAAATCACCTAGCGAAGCTATCCGAGCCATAAAATTCGTATTCCGAGATCGTTTACCGAGAGTTGACTTTTCCCATTTTAAGGCTATTTTTAAAGGCTAAATGACTGAACTCTCACTACAACCATTCAATTTCAAGCCTGTCAACTCTAACACATCAATAACAGAATAACCAACCTATGATAAGTCAATAACAGTAATTATAATGCAGGTTCTACGTAACGGCTGACCGTGTCGTTACACTCATCTTATAGTGGCCCTAGTCCAAATATTCTATGCAGTAATTTGACAAATTTCCAATGTCTACAAGTGCCAAAAATATTTATACAGTTGCATTTCTTCCTCGCACGTCTTTGTGGTGCACTTACTATTAGTGTTTCAATAACGTTTATAGTGTTTCTAGCATGCTATTTTTTTTTCAAGCATAGGCGGTGTAAACAAGTAGGGGCGGCTCAAGGGAAGCTACTAAAGCGTTTGCTTTAGACCTCCAATATTTTGAGGCTCCAAAATTTTATAATAGTAGAATTTATAATCTTATTTTTGCTTAGAGAATAGTGAAGTTTGTATTGAATAAGGCTGTCACTTTCAAGTAGTAGAAATATTTTGAACTTTCTAATCAAACTTTTATATTGATAAATAAAAGTTTTAAAAATAAGATCAAAAGTAATATATTAAAAACACATGACTAATATCTTATTAACTCGAATTAAACCTTATCAATACAAATGATAATATTGCTATGTGAAGTTAAAGACTTTACGCATAAATAACAAGTACATAAAAATAAAAATAAAATTTGGTGTCTGTGTATAAATTTTACTAAGAAAATTAAGATCTATTATTAAATTTTAGTTTTAGACCATTAACTTAATAGATCCTCCCTTGGATTTGAGTAGGCTGACTACATAAACCAAATGGATCAGAACAAATATATTAAAGGTGCTAGAAATTTTCTTAGAGTTATTTGTAGTGTTGTGCTTAATCAACCGTATTAACGAATTAAAGATTAAATATCTTAACAGCTTGTTTATCTCTTGAATGTACAATCAGCCGGCTTTTGGAAAATTTTCAATTATTTTTTTAAAAATTGAGATTAAAATAGGATTTATTTCAGTTTTAGTCCTAAGATTTTCGGAAGGGGGATTTTTTTTACTACAGCTCAAATTGAATGAAATATCAACATATGATTGTGAGGCTTTTGGCTCGATATAAATGATATTCCTTTTCTATTTTGTTTTTAATTTTAAATATTCCTTCTTTATCATGAAGCGTCTTAAATTGAAGAATCTAGGAGCTTGGCAAGGCTCATAAAAGTAAATAACTAAGTAGGCGTTTGGACATAAGAATTATAAAATTTCAAAAAATGGTGAAATTTTTTTTCACGTGAATTTATATTTTAGAGAAATTTTAGGGATTTTACTTGGTGGCTAAGTCACTTTTTCCCTATAAATAGAGGGATCTTATTCCATTGTAAATCATCCCAAAATTCAATAAGAATTCCTTCTCTCTCTTTCTCTGCAATATTATTCTTCTTCTTTTATTGTTTTATAACACGTTATCAGCACCAGACTCTAACCAATTGAGTAGAAACTTTGGGATTGAGCATAATGATTGTCAATTGTTTCATGAACTTCCTTCATGATTAAATTCTGGATATAAGGTATGTATTTTACTTTATTTTTCTCTTTTAAATTCTTCAAATTCTATAATTTGATTTAAATACAAGCAAAGACAATAAACCTTGATTATAACTCTAATAGAGTTTGCAAGAAATTATAACCACTCGAAGTGGTAAAATTTCAATGTCTTGCCATGATCAAATTCATGTATGATTGTGGACAAAGAAGTGGAAACTCGTCCCACTGAATTTGCTTCATTCTCATTCCCCTTAAGAGAATGTGATAGCAATATGTGATAAATCTGAAAGAAGACAAAATTATTACCGTGAAGGTATCAATGAATGTGGACATGGCAATAGACGAAATTATAATCGGCATCATCATTATGATAATGAGAATAATAAGGATTCTCAAAATAATCTTTCATTAAGTGAAAGTAATATTTGTCATCGAATTGACATGAGATTTTGTAAAGCACATATAGATGACTATGATCCATTCATGATGTGAATGTGACAACATCTGATTTACGCATACATATTCATTCTTTGAAGAATATGAACGTGCTAGTGGTAGTGGATATACAACATTCACCTATAGAATGAGGTTTGAGATGATATAAGAAAATAATGTCATTATTATGGCATGAATGGTCATTGGTCACGTACCTATTGTACGCGAAAATATTTTGGCAATGTGATTACTAAAGGATAACGGTAATGCAAAAAACAGATCTTGCATATAATTTTGACAATGACCATAATTTATAACTTTCTCTTTAAAAGTGATATTCACCATATGGATGTTGATGAATATGTTGTAGTGCCAAATTAATTGAGAGCTCTGGAAGAGCCAATTATTAATATTTTGGAGGAATACGATTGATTATTATGTCAATTTATTGTGTTATAGTAAGTCTCAAAGAAACTTATTGAGTGTCTAAAGTATTCACGAAAGCGGTTGGTTATACTGAGGCTATAAATAAATGAAAGATTTAATATTTTCTATCACTACAACTTGTAGCGGGGTAATATGCAAAAGTTACCCGCTTTATTCTTCAGTTTGTACTACACAAATAAAAGAATACCATAATAAAGTGGATGTTTATTAATATAAAAATCCATATCATAATAAACTTGAGTTTATTGATAATTGCATATGTCATGGTATAAACCTGAACTTTATCAATATTGATAATTTATTCTGTTGGCATAATTGGTTTAGCCATATCAATTTAAGTATGATGTGCAAAAATTAAAGAGAATTCACATGGCTAAATATTAAAGAACAAGAAAGTTCTTTAGGAATTCTCTTATTTTGCTTGTTCTCGCGATTATTATACCAACTAAAATCGGGATTGAATCCCTTGAATTCTGGAATTTATTAAAAGTGAATATGGGCTCATTCACCTGTCATGTATACCACATAAGATGCATCTACGAGATGGTTACATGTGCGATTATTATTAACCCGCAACCTGGTGTTTGCGAAGTAACTTGCTCAATAATTTAATTTAGAGCATAATTTCCAGATTTTTTTATTCAAGATAGTTCATCTTGAAAAGTTGGTTTTGTTTAGCAAAATGATTTAATGAGTGTCTTCACTTAATAGCTAAACTATTGTTTATGAGAACATCGTTATCTACATCATTCTGATATACGTTATATATGAAAGTATATTATATTCTCCCTTCACAAGTGGTTCAGGGTCAGGAACCAAATAATTTCATCTTATTATTATTAAAGTACAGTGTATATTTTGATTAACATCATAATGCACAAAGATGGGCTCTCAAAGTTGAAGGAGCAAGTTAGTTCTTCTAATATGAGGGGGAGAGATGATAAACATTTGAGAAAATGTTACATGGAATGAATTATCAATTCTCTATAAGCATGATAATGTAATATCGAGGATTTTCAAGGTGCAACATATTCATTGAAGTTAATATGGATGATTTATTCATCAAATCTCCGCTGACGTCAACATTCAAGAAGCTAGTGCCCAAGATTGGGATGTGAAGGCTCAAAGATGTGAATTGATGCTCTCAACAGGGGGAGTTAATACGCGTTGTATTCTTTTTTCTTTACAAGATTTTGTCCCATTGGGTTTTCCTTGCAAGGTTTTTAACGAGGCAACCAAAAGGCGTATTATTAAACATGTGTACTCTTTTTTCCTTTACTAGAATTGTTTTTCCCATTAGGTTTTATTTTAGTTAAGGTTTTAATGAGGCACATTATTTGTTGAATAGACATTCAAGGAGGAGTGTTATAAATAGAATTCTATTTAAGGTGAATGTCTATATTTTAGAGAGATCTTAGGGATTTTACTTGGTGTTTATGTCACTCTTTTCCTATAAATAGAGGGGTCCTATTCCATTGTAAATCATCCCAAAATTTAATAAGAATTCTCTCTCTCTCTCTCTCTCTCTCTCTCTCTCTCTCTCTCTCTCTGCAATATTGTTCTTCTTCTTTTATTGTTTTATAACATTTCAAATAAAAATGGTATTTCAAATTTAGAGTTGTGTTTGAGCATAAATTTCAGGTTGAATTGTTTTTGAAGTTTTATGAGTGATTTGAGTGAAAATTTTGAAAAATAATATTTTGGAGTTTTTCAAATTCAAAAATTTCCAAAATGCATCTTCAAATGAAAATTGAAAATTTTATAAACAAACGCTGAGTTTAAAAAAAAGTGAAATATTTTAGGAAAAAAGGAAAAAAAATTATGTCCAAATGGACTCTAAATTTGTACAATAGCTGAAACTAAGATCAATTTACCCTTCTAGTAATTGCGTTGTTATTTCAACTATGGAGATAAATAAAATGGTAAGAAATGCCTAACTGCCGTCTTCAAGATGGTTTTGACAATTAGAAAAAAAAGAAATAATTTCTCTCCCCTTAGAGAAATTTTGAACGTTCTGATTCCCTTTTAAAAAAAAATGATAAAGAACTCTATTTTCTTTGTAGATTATCTTGATTCGACAATCGTAGACTGCTTTGTTTATTTAGTCTTAATGAGTGAAAGGCACCAAATCTTAATCGAACAATCAAAGATGAACGACGTTGATTTAGTTATGCAGACATTACAAATTCGGGACTTTTATATCTATACCCAGTTTTGGAGTCTCAATTGAACCTATACCGACTTTGTAAAAAAGTTTGCAAGCGTACCCACTTTACGGTCAGTCTGAAGTTAAAAGAAAAAAGTCTGAAGTGAAATTTGCACTTCAGATGCACTTAAGGCCAACAAGTTTGAAGTGAAAAATTGCACTTCAGATGCACTTAAGGCCAAAAGGTCTGAAGTGAAACAAACGTCTTGCTACACTTAAGGCCAATAAGTCTGAAGTGAAAAATTTCACTTCATATGCACTTAAGGCCAAACAGTCTGAAGTGCAACAAACGTTTTCATTGACTTAAGGCCAATAAGTTTGAAGTGAAAATTGCCCAGGAAAAATTTATTTTTCGAATTATAACAATATAATATACGATTTAATACCTAAATCTACTCCAAATGAGCTCAAATTTGAAACATAACCTCCAAATATCATCAGGAACAAACCTCAATTATCAATTTGTCAAAACAACAATAAATCTAATGATCCTAATTTGCAATTAAGAAAAATAAGAAGAAGAAATCCTAAGCAATAGTAAAAAATAAAGCGTCATAACAGCTCACCATTGTAAAATATCATAAACTACATTAAAATATATTCACAACAACTATACAAAATCATTATCACCCGAAGAAGAAGAAGAAGAAGAAGAAAACGAAGGAGGAAGAGAAAGATGCCTGAAGTTATTTAAAAAGTGAGTACAAGTTAAAATTTAAAAAAAAATTAAGTATAGGTTAAATGGGGACGACCAAATAAGACGCCCCGTGCAATTTTTACTACAGATGTTGCCATTTTTTATCAGAAAAGCAGCCATGTTTCTTAGAATTACTTCATTTAAATGAAATAAGATTGGGTATATATATTTGAGGAACATATCAAACTAAGATTGGGCAGCAGCATTGACAAAAATCACATCATTGTTAGCTGTAGTAACCACTAGTAATTAATAAATTTCCTAAAAACGATGTCATTTACCTGCTTCCACCTTGACTTTGTTTTTATTCAGAGATTCAAACATAATTATCCACACAACGTCGTTCTTATTTCTTTGTGATTTTTCTCCTTATAAGGTATATAATTCTCAGCAGTTGGGTCAATACATTTTCCTAATTTCCAATAGACTAATCCTGGTGCGTTGCACATTTACAACACCTTTCCATCCCTTTCATTGCATAAGCGCAATAATCTGTCGCCTCGACCTCTATAGGATTTCTGTCCCCATCATAGTTTTCTTTGAAAACCTTAACCTTTATGTATGCGTACGCTGGCGTAAAAATAGCACCGGCTAGCCAATTTTTAGATTGGTAATTGAAAAATAATCAGCGTATGCTATTTTGCTGCAACACGAAAAATTCCAACATAATATACTGGAGATTGGAGCACCCGTGTAAGAACTTCCAACATATTATGCTGAACCATTATATTATGCTGGAAATCCAGTATATTATGATAGAGTTCCAGTATAAAAAATTCAAACCCCAGTATATTATGCTGGAATATCTTACGGATTTTGAACAGTGTTCATTCAGATTTATCTTTACATGAAAAATGAACAAATTTCAATTACTTTTGAAATTGTGATTATTTTTGAATTACCACTTATAAATCTGACTATTTTGGTTTCGTGCCGCGGAGAACACAGTAATAGGGAAACCTCCAATCAGAAATCTCTCCATTCTTTGAAATTGAATCCCAAACCTCCAGTTAAAGACTAACAAATCTCATCTGATTTATTATTCAAGCCTATAGAGAAGAAAAAGAACATTCTGTACCCTTTTCGTTAGAATAATTATTGTAGTACCATGAGTATAAAAATTACATCCCAATATCACTTTCTAGTGTACAGTAATTACATAAAAAAAAAAATAGAACTAAAAACTAATGGATAATGTATATTAAATCGAAGACCTATGACAAGATAACAGAGCGTAAAATAATCTATCTTTCTGATTGGCCAAGTCTTTCATATAATTATCAGACCTTGACTCATGAAGTGCGCACACCTTTATAAATAACCTTTATCCAATGTAAATAATATTTTAATTTCTGTGATCGTCACAATCTTTCTGAATTTCTATATACGAAATATCTTAGCTTTTGATGTAAGCGGCCACCAGACTTGATTTTCAGTTTCACTAATAAATCCGCATGACTGTTGATAATCCGATTTGGGTCCCCTTTTTTTGGTGTTTAATTGTTGTCCACATCTTGCAGTTTTTATTAGCTTGGGGCCTAAACTTCAGTTCGAAGATCACAGTAAAAAGACACGTTACTTGATCGCCCCAATTTAATCTATACCCATTTTTTTTAGGGCTTTTGCATTCGCACCCACTTTTTATGCCACGTTTTAACTTATACTCGCTTTGTAAAAAAAAATGAATCTGTACCCGCTTTTGCGCATAACTTCAACATGCCGGGCTGAAGTAGCAAAGGCAATCACGCAAAACTTCAGCATTTTAGTAGACGGGCCTGAAGTAGCTTGCGAACTTCAGCTCTAGAGCTGAAGTTTTTGTCTTTGTAACTGGGGAACTTCAGCTCTAGTAAATGGGGAACTAGAGCTGAAGTTCTTGTCTTTGTAACTGAGTAACTTCAGCTCTAGTAAATGGGAAACTTCATCTCTAGAGCTGAAGTTTTTGTCTTTGTAACTGGGAACTTCAGCATACGGGGCTGAAGTTCCACAGTTATAAAGACAAAAACTTCAACATACGGGGCTGAAGTTCCCCAGTTACACTGGGAAACTTCAGCTCTAGAGCTGAAGTTTTGTCTTTGTAAGCTGGGGAACTTCAGTCCCGTATGCTGAAGTTTTGTCTTTGTAACAGGGGAACTTCAGCATACGGGGCTGAAGTTCCCCAGTTAAAGACAAAAACTTCAGCATACGGGACTGAAGTTCCCCAGCTTACAAAGACAAAACTTCAGCTCTAGAGCTGAAGTTTTGTCTTTGTAACTGGGGAACTTCAGCCCGTATGTTGAAGTTGTTGTCTTTATAACTTGGGAGAGCTGAAATTTGTAACTGGGAAACTTCAGCTCTAGAGCTGAAGTTTTGTCTTTGTAACTAGGGAACTTCAGTCCCGTATGCTGAAATTTTGTCTTTATAACTGACGAACTTCAGCTTAACTGGTGAACTTCAACTCAACGAGGGAAAGGGAGCTGAAGTTATTTAAAAAGTGGGTACAAGTTAAAAGTTTTTAAAAAAACGGGTATAAGTTAAATGGGGGCGACCAAATAGGGTACCCCGCGCAATTTTTACTTTTTTTTTAAACTTTTTTAACTTGTACCCTCTTTTAAATAACTTCAACCCCATTTTCCTCGCTGAGCTGAAATTCGCCAGTTACAAACAAAAACTTCAGCTCTAGAGCTGAAGTTCGCCAGTTACAAAGACAAAACTTCAACTCTAGAGCTGAAGTTCCCCAGTTACAAAGACAGAACTTCCCCAGTTATAAAGACAAACGAGTTACAAAACAAAAACTCCTAGAGCTGAAGTTTCCCAGTTACAAAGACAAAAACTTCAGCTCTAGAGATGAAGTTCACCAGTTATAAAGACAAAAACTTCAGTTCTAGAGCTGAAGTTTGCGAGTTACAAAACAAGAACTTCAGGCCCGTCTACTAGAATGCTGAAGTTTTGCGTGATTGTCTTTGCTACTTCAGCCCCGTATGCTGAAATTATGCGAAAAAGCGAGTACACTTACAATTTTTTATACAAAGCGGCTATAAGTTAAAACGTGACACAAAAAACAGGTACAGATGCAAATGCCCCGAGATCACATCATGTTTCTTTTCATTATATAGTGCCAAAAATATATTTAAATTTCTGCAGGCAGTTGTATTTCTCCACGTCTTTGCGGCATACACTTACTATTAGTGTTTCAATTAAAGTCGACTGGTTGACGAGTTAGAAAGAAAAAAAACTGAGAAATACAAACGAAGTGAAAATGACTAAAAGATTATGAAATATACTTCGTTTCCATTCTGAGAATAATAACATATTTTGGTCCTTGGATGAACTAAGCATGCTTTAGAGGGAATTCAGTACTTCTATTGATCGTATTTTTGCAGGGGAAAGTGCGTTAGCCACTAATAACATATGTATTTATTTAAAAGCAATTTTTTAAAATGTTTTTAGTTTTTAGCCACTGATTTAATAATCTTTAATTGCCCGGACGAAAATACTCTTCTGTTCATGTCCTTAACTTTTGAACTTAACTTCAGGACTACATGTCCTTAACTTTTGAACTTGGAACTCTAAGTTCAGAACTTCAGGACTACATGCCCTTAACTTTTGAACATAACTTCAGGACTACATGTCCTTAACTTTTGAACTTAACTTCAGAACTACATGTCCTTAACTTTTGAACTTGGAACTAAAACTTCAGGACCAAGCATCCTTAACTTTTGAACTTGTAAGTCAAAATTAAGGACCTATTGTCCTTAACTTTTGATCTTGTAACTGTAAGTTAAGGACTACATGTCCTTAACTTTTGAACTTATTAGTCTACGTTCAAGACCAAGTGTCCTTAACTTTTGAACTTGTAAGTCTAAGTTCAGGACCAAGTGTCCTTAACTTTTGAACTTGGAACTCAAACTTCAGGACCAAGCGTCCTTAACTTTTGAACTTGTAAGTCAAAGTTAAGGACCTATTGTCCTTAATTTTTGATCTTGTACCTACCAAAACAATGACTCTTTTATGTCTTCTGCTATGCATTTTGTGTAACTCAATAACATCTTTCTGTTACATTAACCCAAGCACCCGACTTTTTAATTTGGAACCCAAATAGAAATTTAACATCTTTCTCTCTAAAAGAGAGTAATGGCAAATGAACTAAATAACTTCAGCATGCATTAGAAAAAACTCATCAAAAAATTACACACTGCAAGACAAAAACTTAAGCATGTTCCGTTTGAAGTTTTTGCAAATGAACTAAAAAACTTTAGCATGTTTAGTTTGACGTTATAGCAAATGAACTAAATAACTTCAACATGCATTAGCAAAAACTCATTAGAGAATTACATACTACAAGACAAAAACTTAAACATCTTTAATATGGAGTTTTAGCAAATGAACTAAAAAACTTAAGCACGTTTAGTTTGGAATTTTCGCAAATGAACTAAAAAACTTAAGCATGCTTAGTCTGAAGTTTTAGAAAAAATGAACTAAATAACTTCAGTATGTTAGACTGAAATTTCAGATAAAACTCATGACAAAATGAAGTAAAAAACTTAAGCATGCTTAGTCTGAAGTTTTAGAAAAAATGAACTAAATAACTTCAGCATGTTTAGACTGAAATTTCAGATAAAACTCATGACAAAACTGTAGACTGTAGGTAAATAACTTCAGCCTCAATGTGAAACAACTTCGTGTTATATTAGCATGAAGTATTAAATTCAACATGAAACAACTTCATGCTACAATAGCATGAAGTTTTAGCTTCAAGGTGAAACAACTTCATGCAAGTGTGATTGTCAAGATGAATCTGGACAAGTTTTTGATTTTTCGATAAAGCTGGTGAGAGGAGAGTAGGAGATCTTTTTTCACGAATGAGGTTGCGTGATTCTGGTTTTATATCTTTTGCTATGGATATAATTGTCATATTATTACGAATTTTTTATCAGCTGGCTACCAAATCAATAATTTTAAAAAATAAAATACAGGTTGAGAGGTGGCTCAAATATAAGATACGGTTGCAAAATCCCCCTAGGTGACTGGGTAGCCAATTAGGGGTTGGGTTTGAGTAGGGTGACTGCATAAACAAAATGGATCACAACAATTATATTAAGTAGAAATGGCGTGCGATAGCCACAATTTAAGGTGGTATTTACTTTTTATCCAGCATTTTTAATGCTGAGCAAAAGTAGCCACTAGTCTATTAAAATTAATATGAATAGACAGTGTTACCCTTTCCTTCCCAAATGAAAATACGCCATTTTCAAATTCATTCCTTACAACTCTACTTCTCCTTTTGC